>PNEQ01103685.1:0-44538 GCA_003012365.1 Medauroidea extradentata | reverse complement strand
TGACATTATTTTGTGTATTACAAAACTCATTCCGGACATAAAAAAATTGGTTAATTCCAAACAAGCTCATGTTTCCCATTAAATAGTATTAGGCCTTTTTCAACTTGTATGTGTATTAAAAATTTGTGTAGCCTATAAATTTTGTTATTAATAAAAACTACAGCTTTTACTGATTTGTTTTTTTGATTTTACTCCTTTTTCCCGCGACCCCCCTGGGGGTCGCGACCCCCAGTTTGAGAACCCCTGCTCTAAATAGTGTAAAACAATAAAAACCCAAGTAGTGATAAATTATGTATAAAGAAATTTAATTTTAAAGTTTGTTTGCATGGCAACACGAAATACATCATACTAACTTTACGGACAAACTGAAAACACGTTTTCGACTGTTTTGTAAGCTGTCACCACGCAAAAATTAACACACACCGTCTGTATACAAATTTAGACATATATACACAAACGTACTGTATGTCGGTCACAATTACGTTCATTTACCCCGTAAACGTAGTCATAATAGTTAGTAACAAAGAAATTACATTAAAAATATATTTAATATAAATATAAAATATGCACGACTTATACTTATGTTTATGTTTGTTTGATACTTGCTATTTACATATCATGACATAAAATGTGTATTTTAATATTTGAAATATTTTTTGTGATTAGTAAAGTGTATAGGAGGAAATCAAAATAAAAGAAAAAAAAGCAATTTATACTTTAGCTACAGGGTATCATTCAGAATTACGATAAAATCAGTTGGTACAGCGCAACTTCTTCAGTGCTTTTAAATATGATTGCACGTTTATGCTGAATACTCCCAGTTCAGAATTCCACAGTACTGCGACTTATTTTCTCAATATTCTATGGGGAAATGTGGCCTCACAGATTTCATGTAGTCTTTACAAAAGCGAATTCGATGCTACAGAAAATGCCGTTTTCTCTACGAATAAATGTGCCAATTAACGTTTGAATGCTAGCCTAAGGCCTTTTTCAAAGAACGAATAATTTTTCCTCCACATAAATATTACATAAAAACTCTCTTGAATATAAAGGGTACCTAAAATCAAACGCCCCTTTACGTTTCTTTTTATCGTTTTCGTCTTTACAAATCCTCTTTTCGAAAGCAAAACAGCCAGCGTGCAGATTTTATGAGCAGTTATCTCAAAATCGAATGGGCATATTAAAGAGAAATAATAAGAGTAATTTCTTTTACTAGCCTCGATACCAAGTACATTCAGTGTAAAAATGCTAGACTAACAACCACGGTTTAGGTGCGCCAGTAAAAAGCGTTATCTATGTTCAGCTCTTTTACTTGTTAACTTAATGACTTAACAATATTATAAAATAAACGTAATAACACCCATTGTCACGGTTTTACCTTCGTATTTCCTACCACACAGCTAGCATTTCAAAAGATTATACATATTTTCATGCTAATAATAACATTTCCTTAACGAAGCTACAGTTACGTTAGCAAATAAAAAAGGAAAGACATACTGGTAAATTGACTAACTATAACAGAGTTTCAGGTTGCACAACAGGTCGTTATAACGCGCTGCTATTAGACACGCAGTTTTTAAGACAGCTGCCCGAGAAAATTAAGCGCGATGATTGATGGCGTAAACGTCAGGCAATGCGTACAGCTCACAAATCAAGATTTAAGCTTGTTCCAGGAAGAAAGGCTCACTTGTTGAAATACGTAACTATGCTGTAGAATCGCGGATCTTCGGACAGCAGTGTTTGTGGTTGTAAAGATGCATGGTGTAAATCGTCCTTGTGTGGTCGAGATGCATACATCAACAAACAAAACGCTTATTGCAATATACAGGAATTCTAATGTCAATACAGAAAAACAGTTTTTTTTTCTCAGACAACAATCTTGGCCATCTGAGAGCAAATCTTTTGCCAGAATGACGCGTGTTTTCTTACGCCGTAGTCGAAGGTACAAAATTATAACGTTGTTAGTAGCACACGAGAAACGCATCACAGTAGCAACATGTTTGCTCACGAAGTTAGTAATTATTATTTAAATGAAATAATTAAGAATACTTTTTCAAACGAACTAAAACGTATAAAATAATATAGCCTATGAAAATACTTGTAATATTTAAAACGAAAAACGTGGAGCTCATGCAATAGATAATTAATGCAAGAATAGTGCACCTATGTCACCTACAATTTTATTGCACTGCAAACGAAATGAACTATTGTGAGTTTTTTCTCAACGCAGCTATTCTCTACTCAGCTTACTTTTATCTACTGCATGCGCCCCACGTTTTTCGTTTTAAACCTTGCGCGTATTTTTATAGCTATTACAATGCACAATTGCAAGTTTTCAGGACAATTCAATGGTGTTAGGAATCAGTATGTGGTTATATATCTTTATGGGGCTAGGATAGATTATGTACTAATTTTTAGTCCTTTCAGAAAACGTGGTGTATTAGTTTTTTGTTCAAATAATTATTTTCTGTTTTTTAGTCTTGTGTGGGTAAAATTTGCAATCGATTTTCAACAAGCAAGATTTGTACCGAATAGACAAACGGACAAGAAAACGAGTTAATTATTGTATTGCTATTCAGTTCTTAGATACTTTTAAAGAGAAGTTAGTTTAAAATCGATTGCAAAATGTGTACCAAATAGAGAAACAAACAAGGCAGCAGGTTTACGAAAACGCGGCATAATATGTTTCTTAGCATTTCTCTTTTTTAATTGTCTTTATTGACTCTCAGATTCCTGCGAATTTCAATTAACTCTTTTTGTTTTAACTTGTGTACGAATCCTTTGTTAGGCCACAACCGGTAGTTTAACAATGCTTTTGAAAATATTTTTGAAGCAAAATAATTTGCGTATCTAAGAATCCTTACTTTGTTTTATCGCAAATATACCATACTTTGTGCCTAGTTTTTTTTGTTGGCATAAACCTAGTATTTTTTCCTTCAGATTTTTGCATCCCAAGTTTCACCAGTTTTGTTAAGAAAATAATCTAAAATCAAGCAAACTAATACTACGCCCATGAAGGATGCATTCCTTTTCAAAACGTCTGCATGTAATTGTGTATCGTTTGTGACTGTCCTTCGTTTGGAATGTCTTCAAAGTATTCCGTCAATAAAAGATAGTTTTTTTTTGCACCAATATAAGGTACATCAGAATTTTGAGCCAATACGGGAATACGACCGAGCGATATGAGACGAATGAACTGATCACAAAAATTTACAATGCGAGTTAGTTACCTTCAGCACACGGTTTTTGTTTGCAAATGGTTTGCTGGAGACTATTTTTCTTTGGAGTCATTCAGTGGACAGCAGTCATCTTGTTCAGAACCTGCGCTGTATGTTGTCTGCGTACACGAAAGTAGAATGCAGACTAAGCATATCTCAATTTCCATTTGTAGTTGATAAAGTCTGGTTGTAAATTGAAACTCTTCTCATAGAATTTATTGCAAAGATTTGTAAGTAGCGCCTGTGTACATATACCACCGCTCTGTATCATCTGTTTAGAGTGTTGCCTACATATTAGGTGCAGCAACAGCTGAAATATTGTTTAAAAACTAATGAGCTGAGTGTTAAAACTAAATGTGATTTCTTTCATTTCGATGAAATAACATGACTTAGAGTTAACAGTCATTTGTCTGTAGTTTACAGTTAACTCAAAGCAAAGGTGGAAAGCTCGACAGTGTTTTGAAATTTTGAACTATTTGCATGAGATTACCAGGTTTGTAAATTAAGTAGATTTCTGTTCATTTATAACCAAGCCCATGAGTAATGTTATACGCAACATTTACAGTAAATTGATATTATTACTGCTTTCAAATGCCCATACTGTGCTTAGGAATTTATTTAGAGAACATTGATTTCAAACGAGGCTGTAATTAAGGGGCGTCTTGTTTGTAGCAAGCCTTGCAAGCTACATTGTAGACCAATCACATCACGTATTACAGTAATATATTCAATTTTTCTTATATAATTTATACCTTTTATAGTTTCAAGACGACATAAAAATAATGTCAAAACCGTTAAGTGGTTTTTGTAGTGACCTTTTTTTTTGTAAAAAGTAATTATTGCTATGAAATTGCACGAATGCCTCGGGACACCAGTTGGCGAGCCAAAAGAAGCTCTCAGTCAGCAGAAAGACCTTGGATTTATGTTTTAATGCTTCCAGACGATCGATAATCGTCTCCAGCAGTTACGTTGAATTTACGATTGACACCATGGATATAGGCCGAAATCTTTGGGAAAAGAAACTTGCACTAAATTACTTCAATGCTCGCGTGCACGTCTGCAGCTCAGCTTCATGGTCAGCGACTGGATGTTTGAACCCTCAGCGCCTCGGGGTTTTTACCTGCAAATCATTGTCGCAGTGACCTTGTTGTAATTGGCGTAGTCAAACGACTGACGCGTCTGTGCAAATACACTCTGTCAATAACCACGGAACAGAACTGTAGATGTGCACGAAAGACATTGACACAAAGTTGTACAGAATTCTTTTCACCAAAAGTCACTGGTTCTAACCGTGGGAAAAAATAATATAGGATTTTGATAAATTATCAGCTATAAAGAACTGAGCGCTACTGAGGGATGATATGAGGTTAGCGTGGGTCAGCGCTGTAATAAAGGGGCGAAGAAAACGTGAAATCCCCGAGAAAACCCGCCGAACAGCGGCATAGTCCGGTGTGGATATGGTTCCCACATGCGAATATTCGAGTACCATCCCCGTCGGGAATGGATCCCGGATCGCCATGGTGGGAGGCGAGTTATCTGACCACTCGGCTCCTCCTTAAATACCTAGAACATGTCTACTTATTTCCATCTTTACATTATATTTTAAGTTAAAGGCCAACATGTTTTTAGTATTGCTGCCTTAAAAATCACCAATTCGTTAATTTTTTTAAAATTACGTTTTTGTGCGTTAAATGTAATATGATACCTGTTTTTAAGGTTTACTTCATTCCTTTTTAAGGCTAAAATAACAGTGTTTATGCAATTGACGATTATGCTCTTTTTGTACAAAATCCACGAAGCCAGCGTTTTTTAAATTTTATTTTAACACGTATACACAATTACAGAATTATTTACATTGTCCCCCCCTCCACCAAGTTTTGAAAGATTTGGTTTGAAATGCGCGAGACATGCATATTTGACTGAGCCAAAGGATTATGTTCGCGGCTGAGACCGGCAGAATGCCTAATGTCTGGCTGAGCGGAGTTGATGACTGTATTATCGGGCGACAAGGAAGTCTGAGAGCCGCCAGTCCATCACGGTAAGAGCTCGTGTCCTTGCGGGCCTTTACCGGCCAAGTCTCCAAGTCCAGACGTCCGCCTGCTTCTTGCCGAGCCCAGGGGAAATCAGGACTTAACCAGGACCAAACAGAATTACTGGCTCCTGGGTAGAGTTAGAGGTGTGGGTAGGGGCGGTGGGAGGACAAGAAGGCGGGGACTGGCAAGCGGCTTGATGAATCCTCGTGGACACAGCAAACTCTTGTGTTGACCTCCGCCGAGGTCACCGCACACACACACACGCATAAGAGCGCTGGAGTTAAACATCGCTCTTGTTCAGCCATCTACTGATGCGTTGTCGCGTCACGAGTGTCTAACATGCCTACTCCTTCCACAAAGTATACTGCCAAATTGTGGTATTTGTGCTTCGACAATGAATCGTTTTTTTTACAAAAATAAATTGTAAAATGAACGTCCTAGTAAAAAATAACACGTACTAGATTGTTTGTGTAAATATATATATATATATATATATATATATATATATATATATATACTTACATATATATACTAGATTTTTGTCTATATATATGTATATGTATATATACACACTTACATACATACATATACATATATACATTATACATAATATGTATAATGTATATAATCTTATTTTTTTTATTTATTTTCCTCCAGAGACAGCAATCCGGGTTACCTTATTTAAGTCTAAATGCTTTATTTACTGGAAGGTCCTCCCTCTTGACAACTACAAATCTTTTGCGCAGTTAGTGTACAACCCTTTTGTGACTCAATATTTTTTGTACTTTATTTACTTTCTCAAGTACCACTTCCCGGTTAAAATAGTTATTTTAATGGGAGTATACATAAGAGGCACAGAGCTAACATGTTTCAATTAATAGATACCGAACGTCATGTTATACCTAAATATATTGTGTGACAAATTATTAAGAAGTATTCAGGCATCTGTAAAAATATTCGAATACCCGAATTTATTCTACATTTATCTAATTATCTGGTTCTTTTTTGTTCTCCCAAACGCTCTGGAAAATTACTCAGGTTTAGTGGATCGACTATTATGTTTTGATAACCTGAATTTAAGTTTATGGTTCACTTACATTTTCTTCCTTGTTTTCTTTTTCTCTCAGGACGTACTTACTACACTTATTGTAATTCATTTACTAAATCTTACCTCTCGCAGCTGAGTAACAAATCATTTGTTTTAAAGCGAGTGTCTCTGTTTTTCTTCTTCTGGAAACGTCAGCCTACTAACCGTTTGGATACTCCTGGGCTACGACCTCTGAGTGTTATTGATCAGTGACTATATATATGTATATATATGTGTGTGTATATATATAAACATATATATATATATACATACACATATACTGCGTGTGTGTATCTAATACTAGTGAAATACCTTTAGAATACAACACTTCCTGCAATTTAGTTATTGCACCTGTAGTCGGTAAAATGTGCTAGAAACCAGTGCTTGTGCGTTAAATTAGTAAAACTATTATGTGATTTTTTTTCTTACTCTGGAGCAATTATTTTAATTTAAACTTATATGATTTGAGTAAATTTTTACTTGGTTTCTTCCTATCCCATAAATTTCATTCGAATTATGTCAATTTGCTGACAAATTTGAAATTGAATAACGACTTGCATATTAATAAAGCACTTCCATTACAAGGCGCACCCATGGTTTTGTTCGGTGGTTCTTTGTATGGCTGGGCAGTAGCTAGGATTTGTGATTGGTTGGTTGGGCGGGGTAGGGGGGAGGTAGGTAGATTCTCGAACCTGAGAATGCTTGACATAACACCGATCCTCACAATGAAGCGAAGTTCCGGGAGTCCTCCCCCAGGAAAATTTAGATTTCAAGATGCAAAATGGTACAAGTTAAACAGTTTTCTCTAAGGTAAAAAAAAGTAGGGGGAATGCTATGGAGCCTCTTTACCAAAGTTTTGTTGAATGGTTTGGCAATTATATCGTTATAGTTTTAAGAATTAACAGATCTACACAATTAGTAGAAGTAAAACGGTAATATAACCTACAGAAAAATAATCGTCATTCAAAAAAATTTCAAATATTTTAGAAGGTCAACCCAAACCTCCGCTCTCCTGGGTGCCGTGCTGCTTCCAGTAAATTCTCTTAGTGACGCACCGAGAAGGCTTGTTGTGCCTGCTTACTGATGAGAGGTTTAAGATGTAACGCAACCTAGTCTAAAGTGTTGTGTTGCTTACGGTTAGCTATATTCTATCGGTTTTGGTTGGGTAATATAAGGAACAGAACTTGTACTCACGTAGTACACAAAATTTTTCAAAGCAGTGAGCTGTTTTATACCTGTGAATGTTATTTGAACTCGACTTTTAACGGTATTTGCAATACCACAGTAGTGGGCCGTATACGCGTGTGCAAAAATTTCCTCACAATACGAAAATACAGTTTCCGGTAGGTCAGAAGTTTCATTCCTCTTAAATATACTATATAAGAGAAACAACATTCAGTAACGCAGCGAAAATAAAAGTTTAAACATACCGAGTGATGGATGGGATGACATTTTATGTATGGCTTCATTTTCAAAACGTTAAAATAAAAAAGAACGCTTTACATTTTTTAAATTTTATTTCGAGAGAATGATCTTCCGTAAATTGCGTCGTAAACTTGATTCACGAACTGTAATAGAGGCGTAGTTATTTACTCGAGCAGTAACCGTCAACCGTAGCTATACGCAGTGTGGCTTTTTTTCTCCATAGAATGCAAATGAATTTAAAATAAACACAATGTGGAAGTTTACATGTGCCGTTTTAAATGAATGTTTCGTATTTAAATAGAGACCGGGAGTAACGTTTCCTAGTAAAATGAATTTTTTAGTTTATGTAGGTCGCACTACCTAGTATGAAAAAGTCAACCCCTTATTCCTTCTAGTAAATGTAATAAACTATAGTTATAGGAATGTAGAGAAATTGTTATATTTCATCATTTACAAGGTTTTTTTCCTTAGACTGGAGTACGGGGGTATAGCATCTGCATAACGCGTGTAGGCAACTATAAATCACACATGAAAATTAATTAGTATACTGAATAATTTGTGTTATGAAATGTAATAATTGTTTATGAATTTTGGGAATGAGGTGGTATATTTTTTACTCACGCCTTTTTTTACATATGTTGTTATTGTAAAACTAAATGCAACATGAAGGCGATTCTTCACATTCGCTTACACGGCATCACAGAAATGTACAATTTTTTATTTACAGAATAAGGTGCTTTATTTAATGTCAAAAAAAGGTTACCAGTTTTCGTACAAATAAGAAATTACGATTTTGTTTTTCCGTCTTTCTTAATAAGTTACCGAAACAAATATGAAAACCCGGAAGATCCAGGTTCGATTCTCGGCTCAGGCCATCCTGATATCTGCATTCTGCGATTTACCTAAATCTCTCCTGGAACATGCAGGGATGATTCCCGAACGTAGACCATACCCGATATCTCTCATAGCTTAAGTCCGTGTGTAAATATATGTGTAAGCGTCACTCATTGTAGAGACCTGAAATATTCGCGTTTTCATTTCCGCACAAGCTATAATTCCAATAACTATAAGCTCGTGTCACTGTCGCAGTTGACCCTCGACTTATTTGACATCCTCTGAACCAATAATAAAATATACCTTTACGTGCCCCATACCACTGTATCAGCGAGCAGCTAATCAACAGCTGTTGTCTACTTGAATAAATATATATTCTTGGAGGCTAGCCTACAGTTCAGTGAACCCGCAAGTGTTTCCAGTCTCTATTCATTTAGAATTTAGAGGTTTGTAGACATACGCCATTGCTCACGTTTTGCAAAACGTGAACAATGGCGTATGTCCACAAACCAATAAATTCTAACTGTAAATGCCCATTGCAACAAACATTTAAAAATCTACTCATTAATAGGGACAGGAAATTTCGCGAAAATATGTTTGCAGCACTTTGAATCAGTGACTTACATGCGCACCTGCATCTCAACTATACGGTCAGTAATTGGATGCCGTAACACCCAGCGTGTGGAGCTTAAACCCGCAGATCACAGACGTGATATGTAGCAGTTATCCGTGTACTGATTGGCACAGTCAAATGAATAACGACTCTGCACAAAAACACTCTATCAATAGCCATGAAGTCGAGCTGCAGGTGTGCACGTAAGACACTGAAACAAAGTGGGGCAAAAATCTTTTCGCCAGAAATTCTCGTCCCTAGCCATTAGTAACCTCTCCCTGACAATACGTTAAAGCCCACGCACGCAGGCTCACTTGCTCAGTCACTCTCACACATATATGCATACCATAATACAACACATGCGTAGTGGCCTGGACCTGTACGTAGAATAACTTGCCATTGATTATTTCTGTGGTGGTGCATTCGGCTGACGAGTGCCACAATTGTTGCCATGGTGACTGCCAGACATGTCATCACAAACCACTGTGGTAGACGGCGACATACTTGGTAAACACATGTCACCTTGGCAACTTATTCGAAAATACTGATCCGGAAATAAAATTTGACACACGTGGAATGTTGCTGAGCTCGTAGTCGCATGTGAGATACTTAGCGATGTCTCTTTTATAAGAGGTTCATGTTCATCCTAAATTAAGGTGCCAGGTCAACGGCACGAACAAAAAATATTGTTTTTCTCTTTTAACAAAAAAAAATACAAAAGGAAAAGAAATATGTATGCAGGCCGACGGAAGAAGCTAACATAATTAATTTTAAATAAAATGTTCTTTATATTCGACTTACGAGTTTCATTTCATTCAAACTATTTCACTCTACTTCCCTCCCTTCATCACCCCAGTTAAAATAAAACTCATATGACTTATGTTTTAACCTTAATGTTTTCCTCTGCTCTGTAGCGTTAGAGTGTCCCAAAGCTCTGCTTTCTGGACGAACTTTCATGTATCAAAACTAGGCAAGTGCAATAAAATCGTGGGAGTTATCTTCGTGAAATGATTTATGATGCATAGACAGACGCAGTTTCCCAGCGGTAAAAAATTATTTTTATGGAGTCTGAGAATTGTCTTGTCCCAACGTCCCCAGTGTTGTGGAGTTAGTACAGCAGATTATATGAAGTGGTATTCAATCCAATAGAACGCCAGGAATACAAATTAAATGTCGCCTGTATGTGATTCGCGATAAAATGAGCATCCTCGAAGACCTTGTTTAGAATAATTACTTTTAAAAAATATTTGTTGTGAACTCAAACGTTAACTTTTGAATACAATACAATATACATACTCTGATTGTTGCTAAGGTTACCTTATTTATATTAAAATGTTGTAGGAAAGTATTAATTGTTTGTAAGGAATAAAGCAACTAAAGTTTCAAAGCTTCAAACATACTCGTTACTAGTTATACAATACTGATATTATGTTCTTGTTGGCTGAACCTAAGCAGCAACCTTTATTACGTACGCTCAATTTTTGCGCCTCTACTGCTTACATTTTAAGTCTACTTGTTACCGCTTACGTTTTAAATTGTGCGCACCTCTTAACGCCACGAGAGCAGCCACATAAGAAGTGTACTGCTGATATAAGAGGGCAGGGGTGGGGGTAGGAGTTGTGAGGACGTCAGCAATGCAGAAGACAGACTCAGGCGTGCTGAAACAATAACATTACTCTTCTGTTCCGTCGAGCGGTCATTGGCAGTCGAGGCAGCCACACGCCCAGGGGAGCAGGAGGGGGAGCAACAGGGAATGTAAATTTGTTCAGAACCAATCGTTGTGTATTCCCCATTTGTTCTGCAAACAAAGGGGCTGCTACCTTGTTGCAATTTTTGTTTACACTGCTCCGGCGGCATCTCTATCTGTTCGCGTGCAACGTCGTTTTTTGAGAAGGCAGTGGAATAGGTCAAATGGGAGTCGGGCTCCCTGGTCCTCCTGACTCTTCCACTGGTTCCAAAAATGATTTGTTAGATATCTCATGTAATCAAAACACTTTCAAAGAGCCTCGACTTTGAAAATAAGGCGTACACGGCTTGAAAAACAAGCATACGTTAGGTTAACTTAATAAGCATTGTACGTGTATCAAGACTAATAAATATAGGAAACCGTTTTCCTCAGTTATGCCATACTTTGCGTAATATATAAAATGGTCGAAGTTATAAAAATGTAAAAAAAGGACGAACAAAATACACAAAAGTCAAGTAAGTTTTGTATGAAGTACATGCGTACAAAGTTTTATTAAATTCGGAATAATATTTCCTTAGATATGCCACATTATGCTAAAATATAAACAGGGAAGCAGTTGAAAATATATAAACATTGTATGAACTAAATACACTTAGGTATTTAGTATATGTATACCGAGTTTCAAGAAATTATGGAAAATATTTCCTCATATAGGTAGTGGCACAAGTATTTCGCGTATTCATCTGGTAGCAGCTTAGACTTCCCAGTCCTACACATACACTGGCCACAGTCGAATATTCATTGGCTTCTAACCGTACGAGCAGGTACCACGTGTGTTCCCCACGAGTTATTTCCTTATTTATTACTGGTTTGCAGTCGTCAAATGTGTATCTGAACTACTATTGTCCAATCACAGTGATGCCAGTGAAGTATACCTTCTTGACGTTTAACCTGACCTAGAATCAATACGCGAAATAATCGTGCCTCTACATATAGGACATATTATTATAGTCGCGGATATGTCGCGGGTTCAACGACCAGCAGGCTGGACTGCACAGTCCTGTGTACACTATGTCCTCAGCTACTTGTACATTGTCTGCTGCTCCAGTGAGTGAGCATTTGAACATTTGATAATGTAGCGCGGGAGTCCATGAGTGGTTTTATGCATGGCCGCCATTGGTTCGGAGTTCTCAAGGTCACGTTTAATAAATAATGACCGGATCGAAAATGTTTCCAACATATACATGACTTAGAAATCCAACCTCTCCTCAGTTGAATTCGCAAAATTTCCGGGACTCTACATAGTATGATTAAAATATAATAATGTCAGTCATTGCGAAACTACGTACAAGGCATAAACGAACTAGACAAAAGTCTAGACAGGTTAGGAATTACTACATGTGTGTAAAATTGATGAAATTCAGTTTACGGATCCAAAAGTTTTTAAGGGAAGGCACGCACACACAGACACTCAGCCAGGAAGGTGATCTCGTAAGCCTACTTTTGACTTCAGAAAGTAGGCTGAAAAGGGAAGGGAAAAGAGAGTCAAACTAAGCTGGCGGCAGGAATCGTGTCCCGACTAGCGTGTTGTCTCCCGCTGATGGCTTCCCTGCGATTCAGTTGTAATCGTGATGTTGCTAATCACGAGGGACGTGTGTGGAAGCAGTGCACACACCATTACTATTATGTCCCACGACAGATGACCATCTTCAGCCAACAGCATTACAAGCCCTGACAGATATCAAGACCGTGCTCCCTAGTTCCCTTGTTAGACTGTGTTTGCGGTTATTGTTGCTTTAAGCTTAAACACGACAAATTTGTTGGTAAATTTTTATTAAAATGAGTTTTTGTGTGACAGCTAATTTTCTCAATACAAGAAAGTATACGATGTCGGCTAATAAATCCATTAACAAAATTAACTACATAATTAGTTAAAAACATAGAGTAAACTATCTTGAAAAAATTAGCCCAAAATTTTAAACAGATTTTTTAAGTGTGTGTACATACACAGGATGTAAATGATATATATATATATATATATATATATATATATATATATATCATGTAGAGGATATTAATGAATGACATTTAAAACTCTCTGTCACACTGTAGGGGATGCTAAGACGAGTAAAATGATGCAGGACACTTGGCGTCGCAAATGCTGGGAAGTACTTGAATAACAGCACACAAGTTGTGGTCTGTGAGGTATAAATACTACGTTTGAATTGCAACAACTGGCGTATTTCGTGACATTTCCCCAATCACTCTAGCTACTATCTTGGCTTGTGTGAGTATATCAGCAGTTAGAACCACAGCACTACAGAAATTACTAGTCTGGCAGTGGTAGTAAGCAGCTGACGCCAGCGGAACCGAACCCAAGAAGCTTCAGAAGGAAGCCAATACTTTTATTACGTATTTGCGGCCCGATAAATTGTCACATCTGCCCAATTTATACACTGGTCGACTTCTCAAAAATAATTATTGGCTACATCAACACAGATTTTGAACCTCACATACCACAACTTGTGTGCCGTTTTTCAGGCACTTCCCAGCATTTGCGACACCAAGAGTCCTATTTCATTTTACTCGTCTTAGCATCTTCTACAGCGTGACAGGTAGTTTTAAACGTCATTCATTAACACTCTGTGTGTGAATATATTAAAGAGTGTGGCTGAATTCGACCGACAAACTTCTGGAAGTGATTCTTTATAAAAAAATCAAGTAGAAAACATACGGGACACTTTGCACCTAAAACGAATATTAAGGGCGTTATTAACCCTTAATCATGAAAAATTTTGAGTGTATTTTTGTAAAATAATGGAAATGAAGAAGCATTTAACGATGACAAGTTGAGCACTGTTTTATACCACCGGGACCTTGAAATACACATTAGCATCACATCAATACCTTGCACCCTAATACAAAATACTAGAGTGGCTACCCCTGTTATTACATGCCACTTTCCTACCATCAGGAATTACGAACTTTTAATGCGGTTTTCTACTAGAGAAACACGTCAGAAGTAAAAAAGTTCGCCTTGTTGTAAATGCGTAGGACCAACCATTTTCGTGTAAAATTCGTAAAAAAACAAGTGGGCAGCAGTAAGAAAATCCTTTCTACATAGTCAATACGACGTACACGTTTGAATGGCTGGCTGCCGTTCCAACTGCTTTGACTAAGGGATGGGAGAGAATGGAGGCCTAACGTCTCATCAATACCTAAGATTATTAAATACAGTAACACAAAGAACTGAACAATGTCAGAGAACCGGGAAAGGAATCGGCCATGCCCAATATCGAGGGACTCAACACATCATTCACCTGGAGTGATTTCGGGAAACCATGGGGAACAGGAACAAGGATGGGTGGAGTCGGGAATCGAACCTGTAGATTCCTGCAACGTGATAACTTGCTCCACCTCACTCGTTGACAATAATGGAGGAATGTTGTTGACTAACGTTATCACAAACAAGGTTATAGTACAAGTAACAAATTATTTTAGAACTGTCTGTGTATTAAGGTACTGCTATTTTGTAATAGCACTGGGGTGATTTGGACGAGGCATAAAAACATTTTAAGTGCAGTGGAGATTTACATACTCTTTGTCGAAGTGCAGTTGGCGTAGAATAAGCACTGACGCGACTTAAGGAAGGGACTGCTCCATGAACTGTGATCTGTGATGGCGAATGAACGTGTGTGCGCCACCGAGCTGCCCTGGGTCGAAGTCCTCCGCTTTTGAGTTCCACTGAGAAATGAAGGAAGGAAGCCTCCCATGTTGCATCGGGAGGTTTAAAAATTACGAATTGCCTGTAAAACCTCCATCTCAGTAGTATTAACGTTTCGCCACCGCGTTTCCCCGAACAGAACAGTTCAGTAATATTTTTTTGGACGTATTTTGTTTAAACTCACGGACACCCCTGAAATTTAAATGGTTTAAGTGAGCATAGTTAGTAAGTAAAAACTATCAGAAATAGATAGACAAAATTGAGAACTTAATTTGCCGTATTTGCGTGCTGCACGTTGTTTCGTCGTCCTCCTGCACTTTGTTATGTTATCAGAACTTACTTAACTATCCTTATTTTCATTTATACTTCTACGTAGTATTCGAGAGCATTCACAACTTATTTTCTCAGTAATTCTTTCAAGTTAGGTTATTAGGACGGCCAGTAAACTTTAATGAAGACATAAATTTAAAGTATTATTTTATTTTGGACAGAGATTTTGGTGTCGTCAGTAGTATTTCATGTTATACTGTAGTATTTGTGTGTTCGATGTCTGGTCATGATCTGTATATTATACTGTCACGGCCTGAATCCATTAGACTTTTATGTGTGCGAGGTCATATGAAGAATCTTGTCTATGCAGCTCCGACAGAAATTGCAGAGCTGTTACGTCATCGAATTTTTGAACCATGTGAAACGGTTCGTGGTCAACCAGGCATTTTTAAAAGTGTTCACAGATACACAGACACATGAGACGTGTTCGTGCATGTGTAGGAGCACTGGGTGGTCAATTTGAACATTTCATGTAATGTTTGTCGACATCACTCAGCAGCGTTATGTCAAACATTAATAATGACTACGCCACGTGTCACAGAATGGCCACGGAATAAACATGTAACCTTTTCGATGTAATGTCTTGCATTAGGTGCTAACCTTCTCGAGCTGCCCCCGTGAGGGTAGAGCAAGTAAAAAAAAGTCTTGAACGGTAGTTTTTATGTGCTTCTTAAAAGATTTCCATATGGACTACCGGTATATTTAACAACATAAGTATTGCAACCCTTAATTGTCCAATGTGAGGTATTATTTACTGTTTCACGTCACACAGTCTGAACACCTGTGTCTATTACACAAATCATATGAAAATTATCTATTATTCAAAATTACGGTGAAACCCCATTCGTAAATTTAAAAAAAACATAGATAAGCATAATTTTGTTAGGTTTTTGTTTGTGGATCGGAAATCGTGCCATACATGGCAAACAAAAATTAATGCTTTAAATTTTCACCATACAGTTAATATTCTTTAATAATAAGTTATACTTGTTGGTATCTACAGAATCAGAACATTTTGAACAAAAAAAAACACGTACACATTCCTTTCTCGAATATGGTGTTATGTACAGCAAAGGCTTTGTGGTAAACTTGTACAGTAAATTACATTTTGTGGAAGAAAACACAACATTTGGATAACTGCATTTTAAAGGTTTCGGTGGGGTTCTACCTATCCCTTTTCATGTGATAGGTTTCCATCCAAACCCACCTTATTTTTTGCATTTCGTCATTAAAGAATGCTCCTAAGTCCTGTGTTTTGCACCTAAGATACACAGCATACAGCTTAGTCAATAGCGCGTTCATGTGTATTTTGTTGTGTTCCTTTAATCCTAGATGGTGCACTTTCAACGTTACCTACATGTTTCTAACTCACGATACCATGATTAATCATTTATTTCTGGAGCACTATCGCTGTAGCTTCATTTGTGATTTGAAAGAAACCGATGAGTCCTAGACTGTTGCAACAAGAAGACAGTTTCTGTTAGACAGGTAACAGTACTCAATAAACCATCTTCAGATGTTCGAAAATACTGACGGTAAAAATGTTGTATGCAATTAGAGGGTAGCCACCCCAGCTATTTTCATAAGGTTGGAAGGTATAAACCAGCATTTACTGTTGGTTTGTAGATCCCATTAGGATTTAGCAATGCGGAAAATATTGTATTTTTATGTAAATTAGTTTCCGATATTTTGGAAAATACTATTTTAAAATCTGATGTTCAGAGGTACATAAATCCCTTAATATTACCTTTAGGCGAAAAGTGCAAAACATGTTTTCGTAGTAGTTTTTCGTGAGGAACAGGTATGCGGAGTTTGTTCCCATATTTAAGAGACATCCTGTCTATATATATATATATATATATATATATATATATATATATATATATATATATATATAATAGGTAGTCCAGAAGTAAACGCATTTAAAGAAGAAATAGACCACGCGAATCCTGGGCTAAAGTAAATTGGAGACGAAAATGTAAGAGGTAAAATGTTGTACGATATTTTACGTGCACAATTTGCCAGCACAGAACGGAGAAAGTCCCCTTTTGTGTTCCATGTCCAGCTATTATTTGCAAATGTGAGTATGTCACGCCTAGTAAACGTAGAAGCATGTTTGGACTGCTCGAGATTTTAACCGGCACCCACAATATGCATATCAGAACATTAGTAGCAAGATAAGTAAGATGTAAGTGCAGCGCAAAAAGGAACTAAGTATGGTGGTGTGTTGCCACATTGTGCATGTAAAATGTCGTACAACGTTTTGCCACTAACATTTATGCCGCCAATTCATCGCAGGATTCATGTGCTTTTATTTTGCGATTAGTTTTGGACAGCCTGTAAATAGATTCGGCGCTGCTCGGTCATTTTCAATCATATCGCTTTCGAAAGGCAAAAAAAAAAACTTTAACACATAGAGAAATGGAGAATATTGCTACTGGAATGTTAGTTAAAATACTTATTTGGTAGTAGAGTTCAATGTATTTATAATTAAAAAGTCCTAAAGGATAGTATAGCAATGTGGACATCACCATGATGAACCGGAAAGTCTCTGTGTGTGTACATACAAACACACACACACACACAAAACCAACACATACACAGTATGTGCACATGAAACCTCCCTGATTTCAAAATACAACATAAAAAAACTATTGGGACTATAAACTTGCTGTTTGCGGCATCATATAGAGCACATCAAAAAGTTTTGTACAAAAATTAATGCACTTCTACGTGGGTCCATTTTGTAACTCTAAAAAAGTCTGGACGAAACTCTACCTCAGCCCATCTGCGCGGAAGCATTTCTGGGTCGATGGAGCCTATTGCATCCACAATTCTTCTGCGAAGATTACCAGGGTCACATAAATCACGGAAAGTTGCTCTGTGTGCATGTATGTATATGTATATATATATATATATATATATATATATATATATATATATATATATATATATATATATATATATATATATATATAGGTTCGACAAATACTGAGCCACAGTGAATATAATTTGACAAGTATATACATATCCTTGCTCGGGCTAGTGCTCTGAGGTAGGCTGCGCATTTTAAAGGGCGATAAAGGGCATCATATCGAGCTGTGTTAGAGGGAAATGCGATTTCAAGTAGAGGTTAAAGATGCTTATGTAGAGTTATGAGGTTATGGCATTCCATTAAGGAAATAAACAATTGGGAATGCCTGTTTTCAGAGTTTCATTAACATCCTAGTTATAAATATGAAAATTTAAATTATAACAAGAGTTACGTTTGAGCAAGTTTCACGCAGAAATTAAAGTAGTCGATTTATCGATAAAAATAGCAACTACAAAAGTTACCTATCACTACAGACCCGGATATTGCGCGTACTGGTCTACCAGCAGGCTGGACTCCAGAGTCCTGTATACTCTGTCCTCAGCTACTTGTTCATTGGCTGCTTCTCCAGTGAGTGGCCAGTTTTACATCAGACAAGGAAGCATTCATAGAGATCCCTATTTTTCACGAAAAGAATTTTGCCCCACTTTGTTTCAGTGCCTTACGTGCACATCTGCAATTTTGCTTCATGGATATTGGCAATGTGTCTTTATGAAGAACCGTATCTCATTTGACTGAGCCAATTACAATAAAGTCCCTGCAATAACACATGCATGTGATTTGCCGGTAGAATACCAAGGCTCGTGAGAGTTAAAATATCCAGTCACAGACCACGAAGCAGAACTGCAGATGTGTACGTAAGGCACGGAAACAAAGTGAGGCAAAATTCTTTTCGTGAAAAACCAGGGTCCCTAAGCATGCGAGTCTGCTAGTGTTGTCAAGCAAGCTTGCTGTTGGTTCTGAATCCTTGAGAGCGTGTCTTAACACATAGCAAATCGATCGCTACAGGACATTGAAATCTAACCTCTTCTCAAATGAATTCCTGAAAGTTCCGTGCTACCTATCACTAGAGACCGGAAAAATTTGCGGATTCACTAACATGTAGGCTAGCCTCCAAGAATATATGTGCACTCACGCAAACAACAGCTGTTCAATGCTGCTCGCTGACACTGTGATATGGGCCTGCATTTAGTCACATTGTTATTATTGGCTCAGCGACTTACACGAGGTGTCAAATAAGTCAAGTACCAATAATGAAAGTGACACGAACTTACAGCTGGTGGAATTCCAGCTTTTACCTAAAATAAAACGCGAATTTTTCATGTCCCTACCAATCACTTTCGCTCGTAGCGCATAGTTTGTAGACAGAATAATATTTCCTCCGTGACTGCACGCATAGTTGTCAGAGATGATGACCACCCAAGGAGACGAGGGATGTGAGTCAATAGTAAGAAGCGAGTGGAGGTTCTTGAAGGAAGTCCCCTTTTCTTCTAGCAATTTGTCTTCCAAAGACTGCGCTTGTCAGCAAGTAGGATTCGAACCAGAGTCTTTAGAACTGATACAGCTTCAAAAGGATCTTGCGAGGTTGGACCATGATTTTCGCTTGTTTGTGGAAGGGGGGGGGGGAGCTGCTTTCATTCCGCGGCCATTTCCCAACGAGCGGCTCCATTGAGGCAAACTTCCCACGCGCGTAAGCTCACAATACCTGAGCTCGTCTCCCATACATCAACGTCACGCTGATGTTTATAAACATCTGGCCGCTGTAGTAGGGGTGGAGAGGAGCTGATAACAATACCGCAGCCTCGTGCTGATTGGTCATTACCACTGATAAGCTTATCACTAGGAATCACGTTGGTTGGGGGAGGGAGGGTAGACATAGGGAGATTTATGATTCCCGACGCTGATTATATCTCCGACGGCCAGGGTAAGTTTCCACCCTCCGTCACAGTACAATAAAACAGAGTAAATAAAAAATAATAAACGAGAAAAGAAGAAAAAATGGTATTGTGCAGTCCAATAAAATGTGCGTTGCTCTTAGTGAAGTTTTCGGTGGCCGCTGCGCTGGTTCGGAATTGATGAATATCTTAATGTCACGAACTGTATTGTCATGGTTACAGATTGTGTTTGGAACTGTTGGGCCATGCTTTGAAATTCCGTGAATATCTGGGAAAATACTTCTGCAGCTTTGATGTACAGGTTCGTAAGAGAACGTCTCGATACGTGTAAACATGTTTTAACCATTTATTAATTTTGGCAGTAGCTTTAGTCTTTTATGTTTACAAATTTCTAAATCGCTAAAATAATGTAATCATTAAAAGAAGTGTGCCACAGTACATAGTTTCAAAACAATATGAACGCCAGAATTCCTATTATATGAACATAGATTCATGTCG
Organism: Medauroidea extradentata; assembly: GCA_003012365.1. NCBI lineage: Eukaryota > Metazoa > Arthropoda > Insecta > Phasmatodea > Phasmatidae > Medauroidea > Medauroidea extradentata. The sequence continues at coordinate 24,322 of PNEQ01103685.1, read as the reverse complement.
TAATTTATAACCATAAAGAGCGTTTCCTTCTGTTTTCTGATATTTATTATAAGCATGTAGCGTGCTTCAATCTACTGCATTACATTTATTCGTTCTTCGCGCGCGCGCACACAAACACACACACACAAACAGTTTACTCATTTTCTTCGCTTACATTCACATTTCAGTTTTCGATAATCAGAGAATGTATCAACATTTCGGTTACAGTTCCGTTTATAGGGTCATTGCCATTGTCAGTCTTTTTGAAGAATTTAGAATTGAAATTTCTCATTAATTCAGTCGTACACAGATCCACAATTACTACAAAACGCTGAAAGCACTCGCTTCGTCCAAGAATTATTTGTTTCCCTCATCACTATTAATTTTCCGTCTCGCCTTTCCTACCAGTCATTAGGTTGACTTGGTACGAAATGTTAGCAGACATATACAACTATGACTTATGTGAGGCTCTGATGGTAAAATCATAGCGATCACTTATATATAATTAATTTAACTAAAATGAAAATGTACCAGAGATGAAAGGGATGCTGGTTTAGAAAGATAAAATATTGTTGTGGTCATCTACGTGCTCACAGTCAGTCTGCTATTTTTAAAAAAATTGCCAAACGTTTTAAAGCTAAGGCGATATCTGCAATGGTGCGTGGTAAATGAAGGGAAATTACTAGTGATCTGCAAAATTCGCGTTATTTAGCGACAGACTAAAGTTCACTACCTATATCCAGTACACACCAGAGAACAATCTGTGATTAGATTTACCATAAGAACTGATGTATTGTTATGTACGTGTGTGACCTCATTGCAGAATATTGGCCACTCTACAGTAGAAGTATTCTCCGGGTAGACGGACAACGGGAGTCTTCGAACAAGCCTATATCCATTTGGAGTCTATTCTGCAGGCAGAAAATTGCGAGAATTTAGCACGTAAGATCTAGGACTCGAACCTGGAACGACATGACGGGAGTCGAGCGCTCTTGCTGCAGGGACAACTGTGATCCTCCTACTGTCTAGTGTTTATTTTCTTTTTACGATATTGTTTAATATGTTTTAATACGCCGCCTGCTGTGAGTTGAATATACAAAGCACAGTGGATTTTATAATTATCATAACTGTAATCTAATTCCACTGCAAAGAATGCAAGATATACGTGTTACCAAATATATGCACAAATATAAAATGAAAGTTATATTTCTTTAGTGTCATTCCCTTTGTAGTCAATTTTGCCATAATTTTTGTATTTCTTGTATTGCAAAGTAATACCGCGGAATTTTCCTGAAACGTATTTCCAGTACAGTTTTGATTCTAAATAACAAGAACACATACGTCCAGAAATTGACATTTACAGACGAAGTTCTAATATCGAGGGCGTCGTCTGACACGTTCTTAAAAATACTTTGTAATGGGCGGGGAAATATGTTTTTTTAATGAAACTATTTCCTATGTGCCCGTTGTGCCGATGTACGAACCGTCAACACTCTTCGAGCAAGGACGGAATGCCATTGTTAAGACTCGGTTTCAGTCGCCTTATTGAATTTTACTATTTTTCGCTTTTTTTTTTTTTTTAATTCTGAGAATGAAATTGTAAAATTGGTGACTATGATGCAAATTCTATCTACTTTGCGCTACGGTACAAACATGGCAATTGAGCTAGTAGTGTATAGTTAAGTCGCAGTCAATCGGGCAAAGTAATGAATATACAAAAATTTGCCACACAGATTGCGGCATAGTTATAAGTTAACTGCTAAATCGCAATATCTGTACTGTAGCGCAGTGTAAATAAAATTTTCGGTATGGTCGCATATTTAAAATTTTTATTCTCCAAATTCCGAAAAAGCAAAAAATAATGAAATTCAGTATGGTGACTTAAACCGAGTCTTAAGACACCATGCTGTTAAAACACTGCCCTCCAACATAGCTAAATCGGCCTTTTCAGACTGCTGTTCTTCTATTTGTGCTAACCGTATTTAAAATTCAGATAGAAACGTTCACTGAACTTTGCTGCAGTCATTCCACCAAAGAAATTATACTGTCACGGCTTTGGAGTTCCATAATTAAGATGGATCGGTGGGAAACTTGCACGATACTCCAGCGCTTGGCTCGTTGTGGCGATGTGGCTTTTAATGCGCGCTTCAAGGTCTCCCTTATACCTCCGTCGCTTCTGAGCCTTTAGCGCGCAGGTAGGCGGCACCTTTAAGGGAGGAGTTCACGCAAAATTTTTTATTATTTTAATAAATTTTATATTTGTACGATATATTCTTTGTTTTGTGGACATATGTTGTGACTATTTTTCACTGTAATGAACATTTAATAGCTTTTACAGATTTTGTATAGTGGTAAGTAGAAGCCAAAATTTGCATAAATCGTTTAAAAAAGAAACAAAAACTAATTGACTTACAGAAACGAAATTAGTTATACCGAAGGAAAGTGTCACGCGCTGCGCTAGACATGTATAACAAAATTGCATTAAAATAAAAAAAAAAGAAATTTTATAATTTTTTATTTCAAAATCAACAATTTGTTAAAAAAATATTCTATCCAATTTTTTTTTATGTCTAGACGTAGCCCGTGGCACTGTTCTTTAGTGTAACATATTTCATTTCTGTAACTCAGTTGGTTTTCGTTTCTTGTACAAAACAGTTTTATGCGAATTTCGGTTTCGACAAGCCATCATACAAAAACTATGAAAGCTAGACAATTTTCATTGCTGTTAAAATAGTCACAATGTACCTATCCATATAAAACAAACAAAGTCTCACACAAATGTAAAAATTATTAATAACAATTACAATTTTGTACGGAATTTAAGCAGTAAACGTTATTTCTGCACAGAAATATATGAGTTGTATACAGGCACATGCCATACTTTAATGTTACTTATCTTGCCATGATTTAACATGCTGGCACCGCTTCAAGTCACTCTCTGGCGAGTGAATCGCGGGTGGGAAGAGTTCAGGTTAGTCGTGTGCCTTGCGCGTAGAGGCGTTAAGGCAAATACTGACTATGGAAGAATCGACTGTAATGCCCTTCGCATTCTTCAGTCCCAACCGCGTAATATTTGCATTGCCATTTGGAATCTTAATAACCCTTATTACTTGTGCGTAATATTTCCTCATGTTTGCCTTATTAAGGATTTTGGGAAGATTCGTGTGAAAATACAATAATATACTTAGTTATCTACATTAACTTGCATTTGGACGATATACCAAAGTAAGTAATTATACAATTACACATTATTATTATTATTATTATCCTAGGTCTTTCATTGCTACATAATCCAGAGACAGTTAAATGATCCACAGGTAAAAACTTTTTCATTTCATTGTGCAACATGCAGACTGTACTCTATCCATTCTATGATTGCAGCTAATTTATTCAAGTGACTAACAATAAAAATGTTTCACAGCATAAACTTCATTTGAAATATTGAAAAAATACAAGCACAATCAGAATGAGAGGAATCAAGATGTAATTAATTTGCTTGGACTTATTTCGATAACAATTTTTATTTCTTCTGCAACCTTATAGTGGGCAGAGGATAGTACAATTATTTTTTTAACTTTTACAGTTAGTTACAGTGAATAACATTACAGGGTAAACATACACTACTTCGTGAACTTTAGTTGTAGAATTATGGTAAACATTTAGATTGTGAACTTATATTTGATACACTGGTCACTTATTGCCTGCGCTCTGTTGGTAACCTAGTGAACTCCGTGTAAAGATGTTTCCCAGTTTTGTGAAGTCCGCACTATTTTAAGGTATATCACGACATATGGCCAGTTTATCCTGTATAATATTTTAATACTTCAGTGAACTGATAAATTAAATGAACTCTGTGTTTGCACACTATTTTACTTCCCACTATCTACGTTCCTTTTAATTTCCCTCTAGGGTAGATACTGGATACCATATCTTCACATATTAATAATAGATTTTATGTTAGTATTTTTTACAATAATGATTAATGATACGTAAATTGTAAAACATATATCAATCGAAAAGTTTTTGAAATCAATTAAATATAATGTTAGGCAGTAAACACTGAAAATAAACCTACCGGGACATCCTACAAATGTAACGGCAATATTTTTTTAAGCAGTGAATATTTTATTGCTAACTTGTCCTGTTTAAATTTCTCTGGCATTTAATGTCGCAAGGTTATTAGGATAAATGAACTGTTGCGAGAAAGGCTTTCTAACGGCGTTAATCTAGAACATTAAGGATAAATTTCAGTAGCTTTTAAAAAGAGTTTTCATTCATCCTCCTCAATAAAGCATATTCCTAGTACGATAACGTAGGCTTCCACACACCTACGCATCACACAAAAAAAAACTACTTTAGGTAATGTAGCTCACTTTACTTATTATATTGAACACGATTTGTGAGCCAGTACAATGGCCACGCCCGTAAAATATAGCACCTTGGTTCTCACACAAGAAAAAAAAAGTGGTTGATTTATTTCAGCGTCGCAACCCCTAGTTATCGCATCCATTATGGGGGAGAGTGTTTCAACCTCGTGATCGTGTTGACAAAACCGGCAACACGCAAAACGCATTACAGGTCAGCTGCGTGTGTTGCCTGTACTCGCAGGCGCAAGTTGCATGCCAAAACCGCTTACATGTATGTGGGCGAGATCATTTTCACGTGACACCCATGGTCCTATCATCAATATAGTGCATGCTTTCATACTTGTTGTATTGTCATTGAAAGGTTTAAAAAACATAAGAAACTCGAATATATCTACCTCAAGAAAATTTTTTTGTTGTCAGCTGGCTTTCAACGAAATTACCAGTGAATGTAGTTGCAACGATTTTTTATATTTTCATTCAGTTTTCAAACCTTTCAACGTATTTATAAATTGGTTAAATTTTTTTTAAGTTCAAGATTTTGTGTACTTGGGCATATAGTGGTTTATGACGGGAAGTTTAATATTCCTATTATTCATAAAATGCACATTAAGAATGTATCCCGTTGCGTACTGCAAGATAAATGTTGGAATTCTATTTGCAGTATACGCTGTTAGTTTTTATATACGGCGTTTATTTAAACCAGAACCAGCTAGCTTAAATTTCTCATTTTTACAAGTTTATTGTAGTGACACACTTGATCACTTCCTGTAAAAAAAAGTTAGACATGCATCCTTTACGTGGAATATAAATAAACATTAACTGGGTGTCTGTTATTTTATGATTTAGTGTATGAATAAGACAGTTCAGAGAATTATCTACGTGTATATTTAATTTAACAGGCTTTCACTGTATGCTTATGTTCTTCATGAAAAGAAAATAATTTGAACGAAAAAAAAACAATCTTAGAATTGTTTAAATTTAATAAGTCAAGAGTTCTTTTAGAAAACACTAAAAATTAGTGGCCCATCGTTCTGCACTTGTTCTACCACATTTTGATTGTACATTCGTCTCGTTGATTGTTTATATTTACTGTAATATTAACTAGGCTGCTGGATGTAGATCATGCTGATATTTACGCCATTAGCAGAAATTTCAGTAACTGCTTCGTCCGTTCATCTATTTCGATTTCCTATTATTTTAACAAGTCACGGAACAATTATTTTGTAGAAAAAAAAAACAAATGCTGAATAATTTGTGTTGTGTATTAGTGTCCACGTGTAGTTACATGTCTTACGTCAAAAACATTTGAACGAAAAAAAGTATGTCTTCTAAGCAGTTAAATGTTTCAAGTTCAGCTACGAAATGACTAAAAATCTGTCGAATATACCTCCTTCAAATACAATTCCATGAAAAAATTAAAACGTTACTTGATAACGAAATAAATACTGCGGGGTCTAAAATGGCTGTGGATGTGGTATTAAAATAATTCATGTAAGAAGTAATTTTCCGAGTTAAGGTTACGTCGGTTATTCTTTACTTTCTGTCATTTGTACCGGTCAGGGCAACTTTGTACCACCAGAATAGTTTAAATTGAAATGAAGTATTTCAGAATTTAAAAATACAGCTGTGTTCTAGACGAATGAATTTGTTAATCTTGAAATTTGCACAGTGATTGAATAACACAATGATATTTTATAAAATGAAATGCCTGGCACAGTATTACCCCAAAATGGTACAAAGTTATTCCAAATGACTGTACTTGTTTTGAAACATTTACTTAGGCGCGGTGAGCGACTGAACTCGTTACTGGAGTTTTATGTACGTCGCTCACGTATGTATTAATATTACAGACAATTGCCACGTTTTCAATTCGATTTGAATTCACTTTTAGTGATGAAAGTGGTCATGTAAACGGGATTCAAATCGATTTGAGTCTCAAGGTCGTTCCATGCCAATATTGCGATAGAATCAGATCGAGATTGGGACGTAGTAATGTAGTAGAAAATAAATGCACACACACTGTCGGAAGATTACGTAACTACAGTCCTTGGGTTTGCTCTCACTGTATGTGATAAAATATATATAATTTACCGTAATATTTGGTCAACAGTTCGATGAGAAATGGTACAAGAATGTAGAAATATATAAAATATCAATGCTGCCAACACACTCGCAGCATGAAACATTTCTCGATACCACATTTCAGCCAGTGGATGAAAATCGATTTTAAATCGATTTGACATTTTGCATGACAACTAGATCGAACTTAGTCGGTATTGGATCCTCAATCCATATTGCCTTCAACATGGAAACGTGGTAACTGGTTCGTTTTATTTGTATTTTTTATTTTATGCGGTTTTAAGACGTTTTTTGTAACTTAAAAAGCAAGACATTGCAACCGTGTACGTCCATAGTACAGGTTCTAGAAAACCGGACGAGGCATTACCTACCTGATAGTTTTTTTCTTGTTTCCAGGGCAACAATCCGCGTCCCTTTTTCGAGTTCTACGTGCCCCCTTTTATGTCCCCGAATTACGCTTTACAGAAAAAAAAAAGTCGTATGAGGAGAGTACCTGACGGCTAGGTATCACACACAGGATGCAGACTAATTACTTGGCGCCCGTAGGCATATACTTACCCTGAAGGGTGACAAGGAATTAGACCCTACGATGGAGAAGTACCGGAATAGTAAGGACGAGAGAAACGGGAGTACCTCGAGAAAACCCGCGGACCAGCGGCATCGTCCGGAACCATTACCAGGGTCTAAAATCCGTGCCCCACGCCAACGATCAAACCCGAACCGCCTTGGTTTGAGACGAGTTGTCTGACCGGTCGGCCACCGTGGCCCTTACACTTTGGAGAGACACTGACTTACTCGGCCGTCAAACACAGAACCTCGTCGTGAATCCTTTGTTAAATTTTCCACTAAGGGCCGATATTATAAATCTCTTTCGAATGACAACAGACTGCTATCCCCATAGAGAATGCATTGGTGCGCAGTTGGTTGTCATTCGAAAGAGATCTATAGATACGGCCCTAAGACTTCTATCATAGTAGAACATCACATTATGCGAGGTTGTATCTAACCGCACTATTTTAAGCATATGCGTGGTATTATAAAACACACACCGTATTATTTTTCACCCATACACAGTATGGGATACTTACCATATTTCGGCTTGGGAATAAATTATCAGTTGAGCCTTGTTACTGCAGGGTACACGGACCGTATATCGTGATAGACTGTGATAAATTACATTTCAGCCATTACATTGTTGGGTAGTAAAAACTTTATCTGCTTATGATAAAGTGATTTTTCATGCATGAAATAAGGAATATGTAATATAAATTATTACCACAATTAGGATGTTTAACATTTCGTTGATACGGGCCTTAGAAACCTTAGTATCACGAAGTAGGTTACCCTACAAGTCTGGAAACATCAGTATGTGTTTAACTGTTTCCAAAAACGTATGGAAACGACAACATGGGAAACTATTTTACTATCCCTACGTTATTAAGGGTACTGCCTACCTGGGAACCCTAGTGCGAGCATTGAGCGTTTGTTTAACTAAATTCAGAGGGGTTCAGTTAAATTTGAAGCTGTCGCTTTCTAACAGACACCATTTTCTGCACTAAGATGAGAAATATATTGGTACAGGAATAAAATGTGGGGGAAAATTATTAACAGCGGGAGGCAACGTCTTCAACACTCCCATATGAGTGTGGTAAATATAACAAATACTTTTTTCCCCTTCATACGCATACCTACTAATGCAGTGTGATGTTTTTCCCTATGTACCTGGCTCACCGCGACAGTTTCTCGAGGCTATCCCCAGCGGAACCGCAAGCTACCTTTGAAACTCTCGGCCACGTAGCTCGTGCTGGTTTATTCACGTGCCGGGGAATGTTCTTTGACTGCGAGACTTCCCAACCCCCCTCCCTCATCCTCTCACACAAACCCTCGCCAACACAGTGAAGAGACGAAATACCAGGGCTTGGATCTTTGAAGTGGTCCCAGTGTCGGTGTTCTTGCGCGCCTCAACTATGCGTCCTGTGGCACGCGCCGGCATAAACACAGTGTTTTTGTTCGCTTATGCTTCGCCGGCAGGCGTGCCGTACGTGCCCTTATCTTAACACGACCCCTACATAGACTGCGTGTGTGAGGTATAAAAACAATGCAGCGCTAAGGATGCCTCAAACCGGGGTATGTAATGCAGTAACACCTCCATGCGTAAGCTGTAGCCGCCGTTGGCGAAGTGAGTAGAGCATTCTCCTCCCGCCAAGGAGATCCGGCTCCTCGGGTTTTCGCATGTGATCGGCAGGTCTTCTCAAAGGTCTCCCGTTTCCTCCGCCTCTTCACTCCGACATTTTGAAGTACGACAGTCTGAAAAGGCTGTTTTTAGTCATGTTGGAGGGCTTAGAAACAGTGTTTTTAATTAGCGTGGCATCTTAACAATGAGGTTCCGACCTTGCCTGAAGTTTGTTTTCTTTTCGTACGTTGGCACGATGGACTCACGTGGAATATTTTCGAATAAAAAACCTGTTTACGAACACACTGCAACGCATTTGAAGCGTTAGGGAGGCGGCCACCTTCAGACCTAGATGTTGAGTGCTGACCAAAGTATCTTAACTTCACTTCTACGTACAGGCCACCCAACACGTGCATACGTGCATTGCTTTGATGTTATTTATCATATGGGTAGAGACGGTAGAAAATCGTGAGAATGTTTTCTGCCAGCGGAATATTCAACCCAGTGTTGCGCACTGCACCTTGCATGATTCAACGACAGTTACGTGACACTGTTTATCTATTCACAAACAAATCACAGACGTTCACTCGTAGCGCACCAGAATTACCACTAACCCAGTCAAATACGGACTCACCGGTAACAAAAGAAACCCGCCATAAATGAATACAGCAAACTGAATCGAAGAAAACTGTCAACTTTTACCGGTATAAATCATTATCCTTTTATAGTTGACCATGTTATTTTATTTGTGGATAAAATGATTTATGATTTAGATTCCAACGTATGTTCTCATCTTTATGTTTTTGTAAGTCAGCTTGTATTTTCCCATTTACGGCAGTCTAAAAAATTGTCGTTTTTAGGTATTCCCTGAGGCCCAAAGAATTAGTTTCTAATTAATGTACCGAATTTTAAACTTGTAGCGACATAATTTGAAGTGTGTTCCTTTTGTAAATATGTATACAAATGTAACGTCCGTTAAGTAGCTGCATGAACAAAAAAATATCGCAACTCGCCACTTCAAGAGCAGCAATTACCTGGTGTACCAACGATGTGGCAGCATACTTTACCAGTTCCTTTTTACGCCAAACGGCTAAACTAATTCCCGGTAACACATAAGAACTGCTTCTAACTGTGCTTAATTTATAGAAATATATATAAATACATCACCGTAGTAAGAAACATGATTTTGGGGTCACTCAAAATGGCGTCAGGAAAGGTTTTTATTAAACTGCTATAACTCCAGTGATGCCACCAAGAGTTGTAAGCTACAAAACTATAAGCCTTTATTAGTCTTAAATACGTACTACTCAACAAAAATTTTCTAGAATGTCTACCTAAATTTCCATAAATATAAAACAACTACAAAAACACTGCACGCCAGTTTACCTCCCCGCGTATAAAGGCAATGCGGTTCTCACCGAGCGTGGCAGTCTAGCCCTTGTCGCTCCCCTGTCTCCACGCTACAAGCACGGGAGAATTACATCCGGTACGTAGGCCACTTGTGTGGGTGTGCGCTCGTGAGGGGAAGGGAGGATGGGGTGAAACAATGCGACTGTTGCTGGTAGAACGGCAGCTAGCGGTGAGTGCCAACACATAATTACACTGTTAAACAAGATGAGATTGTAACCTCTCAAAGATACCTCGCAGTCATGTACAGTATGTCTGCCTACCTTCGCTGCCAGAGGTTTTGGACTGTAATCTCCGGCCTAGACATGGATAGAGGTGCTTTATCGTGGGAAAAGTTTACTGTTCTGTAGACTCCATTGTTAGAGCCACGAGTTTGAAGCCAAATTACGTAAAATATTTTCACCACAATGTATTACTAGAGACATGCGAAATTCGCTTTACATCTTGCCACCAGACTGGACTCCGAACGGTTATACACTCGTCCAACTTCTCCCATATTGCCGTGATCTGGCGGGTAAAATGCATCTGCCTAGTAATTAATAGTAATATGTTTGAGTGACTAACCTACTGTAAAGTGGTCACACACGTAGCTGACATCGCATAGAGGCTACGGCCAGTATAATCTCATACTGTAATATATATAGGACTGCTAAGTCTAGGCTGTTAATAAATAATAACGCGAATTCTGCAGGTTCCTGTGTATTACGTCTGCATCTGCAGCTGATTAATGGTTACTAGGGACTCCTTTCTTTCGTGGAAATAATTTTGCCCCACTTTGTTTCGACGTCTTACGTGGACATCTGCAATTCTGCATCGTGGTCTGTGATGGGATATTTTAACTCTCACGAGCCTTGGGATTCTGCTAACAAATCACGTACTTATGGTGTCACAATAACCTTTTTATGATTGGTGCAGTCAAATGAGAGACATGTCTGAACGAAGTCACGCTGCCAATAATCATGAAGCAAACCTGTCGATGTGCACGCAAGGCATTGTAACCAAATTGTTCAAAATTCTTGTCGCGACAAAATCGTGGCTCTACGCTTTGTACTATCTACGTGTTTAAAATTCTTGTTCGTTATTCGTATGTTTACATTTCAATCGGGCCAGTGAAGACTTCCGATACACCATCACTAAACCTTTTCTCCATTCGTCCGCAAACAGCTAAACTGTGTCAAATAATCTTCATTCAATCATGAAAGGTGAAACAAGCTGGAATGTTTTGCAAAATGTTGTGGCAACATATATTTTCAGAATTTTACACTTTCTAGGCATCCAGTGTTTTGAAGCGTCGATATCCCAGTCACGGTAAACTGAGCACTTTTGCATTCCTGGTGTTTTTATCCTGTTTGTACGATTTGTACCTTTATTATTGCGTAGCAGTGTAAATAATGAACCAAATGCATAGATTTCCCCGCAGTCAGAAGTTAATATTTCAGGTCACAGTGAAATATATATAGTTAATATTAACAATAAAGTGTTTCATTTTAACATGAAACGCCTGTAATTCAAAGTAAGAGTAGAGAAAAAAAAAGTTTTGTACTTACGATTTTTAACGCTATTGATTTTACTACACAGTATTTTACGATGCATATGTGTGTTGGCAATTTTCAAACCAACAGGTCAAGTGATTTGAGCTCAGATCATGCATATTAGATCATGGTGTACTGGCTTAGAGTATTCACATTGACATTACACATATAACAAAGAATCGTTAGTATTGTATTTAATTTGTCGTGTTTGTCTGAAAATAGCAACTGCCGCATTCTTCTGCAATTACACTAACAAGGGGACGTATTCTATACTAAAGTAATACAAATTTCTATACTTTAACAATTACATGGCATATAGCCATTGCGTATATGATGATAAAACTTGGAATTTGAGATTACCAGCTAAACCCTTACTGTGCTAGGTTGTCTACCTTCAGAATTACTGTCTACACTTTAAGATATCCAAATTCTGAGACTAGATTTTTTATTTTGAAAATATTTTGGAATAAAATATTCTTTTACCCAGTCGTCTGAAATTGCTGTACATATCCTAACTTTACAAGATGTTTCTGTTCTTAGCGTCTACTTCCATCTACGATTCTCCTGTAAGAAATATGGCGTTAAGTTATTTTTAATGAATAATTTGTTTTCTAACACCGTTAAAATTTGTTCCCAAGTGATATAGAAGCAAGAATGAGGAAATGTGATTCTAGAATGTTTCCAATTTTGTAAGATAAAATTTTGTAATTTGAAAAGTTCCTTTAGAGTAGAAGGGTTATGTTGCCCCTTCATGAAGCATCGCATCATTAATATTACCCCACTGACTGCTCAAAGTTCGAACCGTGAGAGGCAAATCACTGAAGTATTCATTAATCACATCCAACTTTGAACGTCAGTGTTCAGTTTTACGTGTTGTTCAATTCGTTATACCATTACATCCATATTTTTCAAGTGAACGCTTTGCCATGTTTGACAATACGTCACTGTAAAGTGGCATTTCCTTAAGTCGGTGTAGCAGGGAACAAATAGTCACAACACAAAAGTGACTTCAGAAGTACCCAGTATTATTTACACACGCTGTGTCACATCAGCCACAAACCTGCCGCATAGCAGCTCACGTATTTACACAAATAAACAACCAAATCAAAACCGACAAAAACTACAGCGTGCCTTACAGCATTCCACCAACAACCATATTGGAAAATAAAACTGACGGAATTCCCCTGGGATTGCTTTCTTCTGTTTTTTGTGTGTTTTTATTTCTATGTTTTGTCCTTTGTCATTCATTTACAACATAAGCCTACAAAACACCCTATATAACATAAGGTAACATAATTAAGGTATCGTGTGAAATGGGCATTAAGCAAATTTCTCTTTCCATCTTTTTTACCAATCGGTATAGCATATGTCATGACCACAGCCATAGAAGGACAAGTTTCGACAATGGCGTTTAAAATTGACTATCTTGTGATTGATTGGCACCTCTGATAACTGTTGTTATTTTAACATGATATTAAATGGAATTACGAGTAGCAAAATCGTGTCTCACACGTAAGCAGAAATTCTAACATGAAATCGGCATAGAAACTGCTACGGAGTTGGATTTCAGGTGAGGCCGACTACGGAGACTATACAGGACGTCCATTAACAACCGGAAAATATGCACACCGCACGAATCGTGGGTCAAGTTGGAGATTAAAATGTTAGAGGCAAAATGTTGAACGATGCTACTTGTGGCAATACAGGACGGAGTCAGTCCCCTCTTGCACTAAACGTGAAGATATAATTTTATGTATGATACGTTCTGTAAGCGTAGACTCATGTTTGTACTGCATGGGATTTGAATCTGCACCTAAAATATGATGACCATAGCAATAATAGCAGTGGCGGTTCGTGGGTTATTGCCAGGAAGGGCTGCAGTTGCCAAGAGCTGTACAGGGTTGTGCGCTGGTTGACTCTACAGCCACTGATACGCTGATGTGCAGGTGACCCTTACTACTGAGTGGTCACAAAAGATCTAGTAGCCGAAAAATATTTCATGGTCGTTGGTCTACGGCGCGTTCATCAAGAGTTTACAGTTCCGACTATCTGCAGCCCCACCTGGCAACAACCCACGAGCCGCTACTGAGTACTAGTAAGATAAGTTAGATATGTGTGGATCGCAAGAGGGATCTTTGTGCTATGTTGCCAAATAGTGGGAAAAAAATTTTCATCGTGCAACATTTTTCCACTAACATTTTCGTTTCTAATATATCCCAGGACTCGCGCGGTGTGTGTTTGTAACGTAGTTGTTTCTGGACAGCCTGTATATTGAAATAGTTAAGGTCGGAAAGTAGAAAGGAGGAGAGAGGGCAGGTAAATGCTGGGAATGGCAGCAAAGCGGGTGCGTGAGCCAGGGACTCAGTACCACAGTTGTTGCAACCACACGTCGCAGTGTCGCGTAGGCCGCAGCTCGAGCTGACGCGCTCAGTAATCCGGCAACAGCGGGCCGCCGCGTAATTAAAGTCGAGCCCCCGGCCGGCAGGATTAGAGGCGCCGCGACGGCCGAGCGCCGTTACTGCGATCCGCCAATCGCGGCCTGGCCTGGCCTTGCCGCGCCAATTAAAGCAGCTTATTTCGTGCGCCCGTGAGGGCTTCCGTAATCCCGTATAGACGGGACATACCGCGAACATTTCTTCCTAAATCTTTCCACAAGGACATGGGCTGATGCAGTGTTACATTAAGGTCGCTACCTACCACGCGCTTCAAATGTGTTCTAATGTGGGGGCAAATACGTATTGTCAACGAAACTATTCCACGCGTGCCCATTGTAATAATGTATGAAAATAAAACACACTTCAGGTAATGTAGGAATGTCATTCTTAAGACACTACACTCTTTAAAAACACTGTGTCGAAATCTTCCAACATTGCTAAAAACGGCCTTTTCAGACTGCCGTGCTTCAAAATGAGGAGCCATGCGTAGTATTCAGGTTTCAGTGGTATCACGCCCGCGGCGGCAATATTGCATTCATTCCGTGGTTGCCATTTTCTCAAGATACATGCGCGTGGTCCATACATTGACCGCCGACAATTACACTATTTAAATTAAATCATGTATGACAATCGGATCTTTAACACCATCACACATAAAACTTATATGCTATTAGAAGACTGCATACTTAATATTATATGGTCTGGTATACACCAAGGAAATTAGCGTCAAGCCTTTACTGCCTACCACCCACGACGCTTGCACGAACCCGTCCGTACTTCTACCTCACTCCTAAGCCCACCCTTCCCCCACATTCTACACACATCTTTATAAACAGGGTGTTTTTTTTTTACTTATGTTACAGACTTTGGGAGCTAATTCCATGTCAAAAGCGTGGTAGGCTATATACACACTGAGAAAAATTTATTGTTACAACAAGCAAATAAATAGGTTGATATTAATTTTGTTGCAGCAAATAAATTACTGTTAATTTAACAATTGTAAAGTTGAAGTAACTACTGGAATTTATTTGCTTCAACAGTAAAATTTTGTTGACATAATTTATTAACAATAAACTTATATTCGGTTCGTTGTACTAATTTTTTCGTTAGATGTTATACTTAACAATACGTGCATTTAATTTTACCCAAAATATTGTTCTTGTTAAAAAAACAAACGCTAGGTTGCTTATACTATTTTATTTATTATTGCTTTTACTGTCACATTTACTTGAACCAACCGTATTTATGACATGCTATACAGATTTGGTAAATTTAACCATGGCAGATATTAAAACTAACATCGATTTGGTTGGAAGCGACGAAATATGTTGGTTTGGGAAATTGTTCTTGTAATGACAGTTATTTAGTACGCACTTGTTAGTTGTTAGACACACGGTGCTTCAGGAAAATTGTCTCATCTTTTCTTTAAGTACAGGTATTTACTACATTTGTAAAGTATTAATTTTCGTGTTCGTTTGTACAATTGCGTTAGATTAAATCACTGAAGGTAACTATAACGTTTAAAAAAATTTTGCCGAGTGCACACGAGTCTAATTGAATCACGAATTTATCGGAATTACATGTTACAGGTATGTAAATATAAAAATTAAGATATACGATAATGAGTTGTAGTGGTCTAGGGGTAACGTGCGTGGTCAGTAATCAGGGTTGTTGGATAGAATCAGTGTGTATCGGTATTTTTTTTAAAAATATTTACACGTAAATAAAAGCTGTTGTGCAAATAACTCTTACTTTTGTGATCAGAGAAAGCAAAATAATTTAAATATCGTATACTTTAATGGTTGCTCAAACAAATGTATGTTTGATGTAACAATATCTGTACGGCGTCATCAACCACGTCATTTGGTTAAAACAACAAACATAGCCTATTTCAAAGACATAATTTGGTTGTAACAAACCATACATTTGTTTGCAAGTATTCAAGTATACCATTTGTTTGTTTTAAACAAATTTTTGCTTGATTTTACAATGTTTTTCTGAGTGAAGTTACACAATGCCAATTTTTGCCTAACGGTATTCTTAAGTGAGAAATTCGTCCTTAAAAATCTAATTTTAAAATTGTGTTTTGGCAAAATATCGGGAATGATGTGCAGATAAATTACAATTATGTGCACAGTGGTTTTTGTTGTTGAGATCTTCAACCTAACATGAAACAGTTCTTTAAACCCCTTCAAGAAATAACAATGTCGGTCACCCACCCTTAAGAATTGTTTTATCAAAATATTGCATTGTGTATTTATTATACCTCATTTTTGAAAAGGAATCATCTCCGATAACCTCGTCATCAGTCGCACTACCTGATGACGGGAACAGATTTTAGTTCCCGAAACGTCGTTCTTTTGTCTGGAAAAGTACTGTGTATTGTTTCGTCTCATCGTTGGGTCGCATGTTGATTTTCTGATCGTATCTGGTAACTACTGTGTTTTGTTTCGCCTCATTGTTGTGCTGTTAAATTTATTTTATATTGTGGTTTATATAATGTATCTGTTTGTCCCTTTGCCATTGCAAGCATCAAACCTTGGTTGTCTGGCTTGGTGGTGTCTGGGTGTTTATTTTTATTTTCGTTTTCTTATTTGTTTGTCCTTAGTTTATTTGACCCGATTACATTTATGGAATTTCATGTCGTATATGAATCCTGTTGACTAAAACATACTCTACTTATTCGTGTTTTTCAGTTCTCTTTAGTTTTGTTTGACTAACGTGCGTCGCAATGGAGCATGTCCAAAAAAACTAAATACAGTTTTACACTCCCATTTGAAGAACTCTTTCAAAGATAATGTCTCGTCCTTGCCGCTCTCGCACTTCTAGGCATCGAATGCGCAAAATACGTTCGCACAGACGGCAACCTTAACAAATTATTCCAACATTTGGCAACAAGGCGATCACAGCCAGATAAAAGAATTCCCTACAAAAAAGTAATCCAAGCCATTCTTAACCTCAGTAAGGATGTAAAGAAAATGCACTCTCAGAAGCAAGTGACTCGGAACGGAACGGTGCGAGCTGTAATGGGGACCAGTGTAGATAAAAGTACCAATGGTCAGAGCCGAGGAAATAAAGGAACGCACGTTGAACTACTCGCTAGCTAATTCCCTGAAACACAGACGTGTAACGACCAAGGCCGTGCAACGAACAAGCCGTCCCAAACTGTCCCTGTGAGAGAGGATTCCCAAGTCTCCATTAAGATTGATAGACTGCCGCCATCTTGGATTAATTTAATTTTCGTTAATACTTTGATTTCACGTAGTGGGTAGAAAGTGACTTGGCTACTAATTTAAATGTTCGTATTTTCTAATATCTTTGAATTGTGCTCGTAAGCTGACATAACTTTCACGTTGAGCAGTTTTCGAATAACCTTGTAACGGCTAAAGCACGGCACAGCGCTCGTCGGCCTGAGCAGGCGGCCATTGTAATATAGCATTGCAAATTACAGACGCAGTTTTATTCTTCAAATTAAAAAAATGTACATGTATGTGACCACAATGAATCATACATTTTTGTCATGAACTTTACGAAATGGGTATACAGCGCTCGCTTCACAGCGAACAGACTATACACGCCAATACTGCAACTGCGTTCTTCCTGTGCCATTACGTTATTTTCGATTGTTATTTTGATCTGTGTAGTAACATTTCCGAAGATTAGTTTACTAGCATACTGCGTATCTTCGTGATTTCAGATCCTGTGGTTTCAGTTTCGTGTTAACAAAATTTTAGCTGCCAATTCACCGGTTAAATTTGACATCACGTTCGTTTGTAGTCCCTAAGTAATACAATCATCCGTAGATTATGCAGTACAGAAAGCTATTAATGGCAGTATTCATTCGCAAAATTGATAGCTAATCATGTATTTGTATGAAATGGAAGTGAATCTCAATAGCAACAAAGTTCGTTAGCATCAAGTAAAGCCATTTTCTGAACAACCACATTTATCGCCGGTTAATCACAGACATGAAACCTGTAACTATTCTGATTTTTTCTATTTCGTATACGAACTGTTGAGCTATTATTACGACTAACAATGCATTCTATCAACTATATAATTAATTTTAATATTTGTTGTAAAATACTAAGAAGGTTAATCGGCTGAAATAATTTGAAATTTTGAGGGCGTACGTATAGTCAAAAACATTGGATGGTTCACAAATCTGCTGTCCCCATATGCATATATCTACAAACTTTATAGCAAGATTTATTCCTGGTTTCCGGAAAAAATTGAGGATTCCTCGTTTGCCTGTCAGAAGTCAACGGACACATGTGTTTATTAAGAATTGTTGTAGTGTTTCGTTTTATTTCTGACCTTCTGTAATTTATCAGTTAAAGTGTTTCTGTCGTGCTTGTTTAACGCTTTACTTGCCACAACTCATTGTTTTGAGGACTTGTCTGTTCTCTGTAAAAATAACTTCTTTAAATGTTTAGGAAGTAATTAACCTAAATACAGTACGGAATAGTAACCATACTTCCGCCTTGTAAATATGCACACTTTTACAGTTGTCCCAATACAAGTTTGGTAACTTTAGTATACTTTTGAATGTCCTATACACACGTGAGGAAAATTTACTAACTATTTTTAGAGGGATAGTTTTGATCGTCACGTGTAAGTTTTTTGTGATTGCCATTTATTTTTGTATTTATTAAATGTGAAATAAAATGTTTGGTCTGTTATTATTTTTTAATATATGTATATTACTGTAGTTGCGTAAGAATGTTGTTGAAGGTTCAGTTGAAGACAACAGAAAGATGATTTTTCTACGCCAATAAAGTACGCTTTAATATTATAATATTTATTATTAAAGACGGTTGCTACTCTTTGTGGCTTTTTTTTGTCACACAAAATGCTCGGACGACGAGTTGTGTTGTTATTTGCCATACTAATTCACTTTCGAATGATGTCTCCGATAATTGCTTGCGGATTGAAATATGAATTATCTAATGTGTAAATGCACATTTAATAAATGGACTATGCAAAAAATAACTCGGTTGCAACATCTAAACATCGATAAACAGCGAGGCTGTCCAACAGCGTTACTAATGTTAATTCTACTACATGTCAGATATACCTATGTCTTAAGTATACGGACACTTTCTGCCTCTTATTGCTCTGGTATCAGTAAGAGGAGTAAACTGGCCAATCACCGAGCTTTCCTGAGTTAAAAGTCGCATGATGTTGATAATAAGCCAAAGTTGGTGTTTATTTCGCTTTGATATTAAATTAAATGACTTCTCTCTTTGCCAAGCATAGTTAAATTTAATTTCACCACGTTCTTCGTGTTTTATTAGCTCTGTTTGCGATAACAGAGCAACTCGCAGCAGAATTATTTCCTGTACCAAACTCTCCCATAAGAAAACACACATTCATTGTAATCTGTAGTTGAATTAACCTTAGCAGTACTCACCGTCATGACATTCTCCGAGTTCATGGTTTCCAGTTGGAAGCTCAGGATTACCAACTCAGGACAGGTACTGTTGAATAACTTCTGACAATGAGTTGGTAGCGCGGTAAATAAAAAGTTGCAGTGTTCACCAGAGTACTTTCCAAATTGCACTACTTGTGCCAAATTTTAAATTAAGTAACAAACACACACAATTATACACATACATACAGTCATAACATTATGAGTGTTGTTAGTTCTGACTAGAGGAAGAGATGAGGGGGGAAAGTTACAGCTGAATGCCGGACTGGGACGAGAGCAGGCGTCGGATCAGAGATGCGAGACACGAGAAGCTCGGTGGAAAATAACCTGCAAGGAAGCTAGGAGAGATAGAGAGAGAGACGCACACACAAAGAGCTCGCAATGCAGGAGATGTTATTGAATTATAGAGCACTCGGCGTTAAAGCGACCGCTTCGTAAGGGCCGGGGTTCAAGTGCCGCCTCTTGCGAAGCTAGACCTTATCGCCAGGAAAATAAGGGACGAAACGTGGGCGCGAGGACTGGGAAGGTCTGGTTAAGAGCCTTTTCCTTGTCTCCGCAACTTCACACGCGGCACGTCGGAGGCTGTAGATTTAGCCGTGCGCGGGAAGTCGTTCCGCTTTACCTGCGTCACGCCTCAAGTCTGCGCGAGGAAAGTAAATCCCGCGACTTCTTCTAAGATGAAACCAACGCAACAGTTAAATGTTATTCTTACTAAACAACGCACCGCATCCATCAAACATGGCGTCGCTCGCGTACACGTGCCACGAGCACTCATCTAATCATGCGGGTTAAGAGAACTATACGAAATGATTTTGTGCCGAAAATTTGTCCGTAAGGTATAGTGGGAGTAGTCCGAGCCTGAAAGTAGCCTTTGGAATGTAAAATAAGTAATTACTTTATAGGTACTCAACAATTAAACACAAAAAATATACTGTATGCTATTTAAATTAATTTTAATTTTCAATCCTATTTTCAAGATAGTACTTCTTCATTTTATTAACTTTACAAGGAATAAATTGGAGAAAACTATTTTTTAGACGACAGTGCAGCTAAAGTTACTTGGCTGGATTGACTTTTGCAAAGATTGCGTATGCCTAGAATATTACGTCGTGACCACCCAAGACTCGCGCGTGTATTTATTTAGATTTTACGTGCCTTCGAACAGAACAATGCCTTGGTAGAGGAAAACGGGTGGGTGAGGGAGGGAAAGGAGTTGGCCAGAGCCTGTTTAATTAACCATCTCAGTATTTGCCTGGAGTGATTTTGGAAAACTAAATCAGGATTGCCGGAGTGATTTTGGAAAACCCTGGAAAACTAAATCAGGATTGCCGGAGCCGGGGATCAAACCCGGATCCTTCCTAATGCAAGGCGAGTGTTTTACCATTTTGCAGTGGCGATGCGGAAGCTTCCGCATCATCAGTTCACCAAACATTCCCCCCTTTAATGTGACTTCATTTGAGTGACCCCCGTACTTTTCGTGAGACAATTTGTATAGTGACAATTTTTGCGTCTTAAATGGACAAACACAAATTTACACCCAGCCAGACGTGGGAACCGAACCCAGAACCCCCCCGCACCAAAGCCGGCCGCTCAACCAACTGAGCCACGGGAAGTCGGCACCAACTGAGCCACGGGAAGTCGGCACCAACTGAGCCACGGGAAGTCGGCACCAACTGAGCCACGGGGGGTCGGCTAGCTCGGTGAGAAGATGGGGAGGTAACGCGCAACTGTATAAGCATCTCCTGCTTATATAGATAACACTTGGAAACCTGCACACATTTTGCTTCGTTCGAAACAAGCTATACGCGAGACATCAGTACTGCTGGTGTCTTATTCCCACCGACTGTGCCCAGCGAGGAGGCGCACCTTTGAATGAAAACCATACAACACTGAGTGACAATTATGTACAAAATACACGTGAGGTCGTAAACTGTAATGTTCACACAAAGACACATTGTCAGTGACTTCCTTGATGATAGGTGTCGCACGGTAAGTTTAATCTTTTAGAAACGCAAATATTGCAAATATGTTTCTGAAAATATTACATATAGCACTGTTCAATTATTTAAAATAAAACAAGAGAAAGTAGTATTTTTTTAATTAAAAGGAATTAAACGTATAATTTTTGGTGAACGGAAAAAATTGAGAGAGAGGTAAAAATATTTTGTGGGTATTTACCCTGCAAAATGTATTTTGTGATCACTAAAAAATATATGTTTTACTTTGTCACCGTTAAAATGTTGTAGTCACCATAAAAGGTTTTGTGTTCACTACAAATTAATTTTGCAGGGGAGACTGCCTACATAATTTTTCTTTCAGTGATTCATTTTTTCAAAATTTGCAGTTTTAGGATGTTGGGCGTAACCGTCCGGCACCAATATGTATTTAGTTATGATACGAAAAATCATCATTTTCTACACGAGAAGTTATACGTCTTAATGCACATGTATTTACTTTTTATTTAAGTAATACAACATAATTTGTGATAACCGATGATTTTCAGCTTGCCTCTCGATGTAATTTCATATCTCCCGCACATATTTTCCATAAATCACACGAGGCATGTAGAACACACGCCGCCTCGCGTTATTGCTGATGAGCACTGAAATCACTGATGGCTTGTCAGTGTTCGTCATATGTAACGGAACTTCATCCGTGAGCCGTTAATATTTCGTCATTGTCGGAGATTTGAGAGTTTTGGAACGATTGACAACGTTTAACGTGTAAATAAAAAAAATTGTACGTGACTGCGAATCTGACTAGCAGTTACATTCTCTTAACATTTTTAAAATCTCACTTGCATATAAGACTAATTTTGTTTCACAGAATGGTCCGATAATGTTCTTCAGAGGACAAAAAATAATTTAATTTTTCTGTTAATGTATTTCACTTTCTTGTTTGGAAAACCTTCTCAAGAAATACTTATATATAGAGCAAATATATTCTTAATAAACTGTGTTTTTTTGGCGGTATGTAATCAAAGGTGTCAATTTTCTTGTGCCTTTCACGCCAATCTCTAAGTTTATGAAAATCTGTACGATCTTCTTGGATCACTTCAGGTAAGGGCAGGTTGCAGATTTCAGCAACCACCTTACGACACGGTTTACAGATTTTCGTAAACTTAGAGGTTGGCGTGAAAGGTACAAGAAAATGGACACTTTTAAATATATTCTTACAAGTCACCGATGTCATTAGAATGTCTATAGAAGTTACTAGAAGACAGGTGTTTTGTGTCTCTCGCCGATGTTCGTTTTTACTGGCGCTTCATGTCCTCTCGAGCTCTAACGGCAACAGTAGTCGTAGCCTCGCAAATCATTATTAGTGGCCACCAGTGGTCGTCAATAGTAACGGAAAATACAGCTGAAATCACTTATGTAACTGGACAGGCGACAGTTATGTATGTGGCGATATTTAGCGGACGATACCTCTCTCGTATATTTACTCTAAGGTTCTGCTCGTCGCTGGCGCCTCTTTAGGCGTTTTCGAAAACTCACTTGTTGGAGTAGGGTATATAGGTTACCACAGTTCCGTTACCAGGTTTTGTCGATCACCGGGTTCTTCATGAACGCCTGTCATGCCGTTCTGGGCTTTGAGACAGAATTTAAAAAGCATACACATAATACCTATTAAATATTTTGCTAAATGCGACGTCAGCTGTACATATTTAGGCTATACAAGTTATTTTATTTTTATTGAAACATAATATTCGTTTCGTTCTTGTTCCTTTGCTATTTTGAACACAGTGCGTTCCGTTACACTTCCGTTTAATGTGGGTAGTTTGACTGTAATGGTAACATAGACCGACTCAAAGTATTTAGTGACGCAGTAGAAAACTTTATCTGAATGGATTAAACTTATGGATTTAAATACTTCATTATGCGTATTTATTTCTTCATAAACGGGTCTCAAAACAAATATCTTTACGAGGGTCAATGTTACCCTTGCAGTCAAACAGTCAAAGTATCCACATTTGACGGTTAGTTTCTTTTTGTTATGTCTGTTGTTTACACTATTTCGCGCCAAATGACGACTACCGTCTGCTAACCACCGCTTTCAGGGGTAAGTTAAATTCAACACTCTTGTTACAAACATGATTTTCAGGCCTCTCTAAGTGGCTAAAACCAGGCTTTATTTAGACTAATATAACTTCGAAGATACCACCTGAATTCGTAAAATGCAAAATTAAGATGTATACGCATGCCTTTACTTTATACTGTCAAAAATTAAATTTTAGGGTCACTTCGTAAAGTCCTGTAAGAAAAAATGCTACAGCGAAAACCTTCCACTCTAGCTTGGCGCACTGTGAATAGAGACGATATCGCTGATGTTGAACTGCCACCTCGTATGTCGGAAAGACAAAAGCACATTAAAACATATTAACCAAGTATATCTCGTAATAACTGTTCAGACATCTTTACCATTCAAGAACATAAATTTAAAATTATATAACACACATAATAGGTGTAACAGTGACATACAAGTTGGCTGTATGTCAGAAATTGCATTGTTTCGACATACGAGGTTGCTGTTCAACAACATCGATATGCTTCTCGTCGAGCGTGGTACTCTGGTTCTTATCGCTCCGCTGTTCCCACGCGTCAAATGCGGAAATTTGAAACCGGTACATACTCCCTCTTAAGTTGAAATGTTGCCTAAGGGTGCGTTCATAAAGAAAGCTGGTTGCAAGGTACTTGTTTCGTAAGGCTTGCTCCCAGCACTGGCAAGCGCTTGCGGTTAGTGTTGGGTGTTCACAAATAAAGCTTAGTAAGCTTTCAACTCTCATTGCGAGAATGTCTTCCTCTAGCGATGAAGAATCATTGTTGCTTGAAAATGTAGATTTAAAAGTGCGAATACAGAAATCTGGTATACATGTAATTAACCGCGGTAGAGAAAGGTTTGGCGAATACCACCACCTGTTT
>PNEQ01103684.1:0-44522 GCA_003012365.1 Medauroidea extradentata | reverse complement strand
AAAAAAGCATATAATCTATGTTCTTCTCCAAATTGGAAGCCGTTGCCTTGGCAACCAATCAACAAAAGAGGTATAAAACCTGCAATCTGCTCAGAGAAACCTCTCTGGAACAGATAATTACTCTATACCTAGTAAGTTAAACTATAATTATACTATGTACAATCATATGGTAGTAAAACATTTTAAACAAGTATTTCAAATTTACATTAAAATTATTTAGCAGATGTTAGAATAAATTAAGAAAATATTTAAATAAACAATTATGCAAAACTTTGATAGTATTAACATATTCATAAAATATTTGCAGTATTTTCGACGAAGAAAAGTTATAAGAGTGTTTTCAGAAATTCCATAACAATCTTAAATAGCTTCTAGATAGTTTAACGTATATTATAAATAACTAGGAGCGAGAGATTTTCTTAATCTAACACAAAACAATAATAACATTAAATTAATTAAGTTGAACAAAAATTACTATAGTAATGTGGGAACTGTCAAAACACTAAAACTTCTGATGCTTTCCATAATAGCAAAGTCCTTTTCAGTTCGTTATAACATCAAACATAAATAAACTTTAAAATCTGTGACGATCTCGTTACAGTGGGAAGTCACGTTTTCCTAGTTGAGGCAAGGCAATTTGCATTGTTTACGGTGTCAGTATTTTAATTTAGGTGTTACAAAACGACTTGCAGCCACAACTCGTTCGTGTTGAAGTCTTTGAGCATGTAGTACGGTGGATATTATCGTGGTGGTGAATTGTGCTACAGAATATGCATTTAATACAAACAGATATATGTGGCTAATGGTTTTGCACCATTTCAGGGCCATATTTATAGCCTACTTGTTCTCAGATCTCGCCAGGAAGAATATCAAGTGAAATGTAATTGTGTCGTGATATTCACACTAAAATATTAGTCATTCTTCGGTACCGTACTTAACATGTAAATAATAGTTTAAAGAATCACTTAGCCTATTCACGTAAGATTTTACTCTGTAAGCCATTTTCGTGTAGCCTATAACATGACGCTTCCAAAAGCTGAACAGATTATTTTTTCTGATGATTCTGCTTGATTGTTTGCCTCTCACGTAATAAATATTTCTTATTTTTATAAAATTTCTGACTTACTCGTTCGTTCCTTATCTGAAGATAGGATATATAATATAATAAGCATAAAAAAATGTCTGGATAGAAGTGCAGTGGTTCGTTGCTATGTGATTGGTCGTAACACCTAACATTTACATTTTAAAAAATATATTTTTACTAACTACGAACGCTAACTCAAACTTGGAATATCTTCTAATTGTACACATTTGTAATTTATATTGATGGGAACTGAATTGCAAGCAATACCTGCTAGACTTTATAATACTTAAATACAAAATTAATAAATTTTATTGTGTTCTGCTACCTACTTGACTTCGGGAACTACTTGGGTTCTTCCATGTTGTTGCAATCTACTGGTTGACCTCGAACTATGTAAGGCTTCGCGAAATGCATGAAACGCAATATTTTTTTGTATTTTCTAAAGTGCTGCGTGCAAGTTATTTACTCTGACTAATTTTTCAATGATTGCCTTTAACGTAATATTTGTATACAGATATTATTAATTCTTCCGAGCTACTAACGGCATTTATAAAAAGTAACCTGCTTGAGTTAGGTAGGTATCCTAGATGAGTTAGGTAGGTATCCTTGATGACAAGTGTATAGAATGCTCGATCACCAGAGGTTAGTCAGGTTGCAGTAAATCTCCTGCTTGCAGTTAGTTCAGTTCACTTTCTGGACGCAAACAAACTTCATGTAGGACATTTTCTTAACGACTAAGTGTTGAAATTTTTCTACTTGGTTTTACTTGTATCTTGTAATTACCTAGAGTTTAAATACAGTAAAACCTCTTTATAACGACCCATTTTATAACGACCACCTGTCTATAACGACCAGTTTTTGGGAAACCGTGATTTTTTGATTTTTTTTTTTTTTGTTTCAAATTTCAAGGAAATCTGCAAAAAATAGGTTTTTGTGCGCCGTGTTGCGTTTCTAGTGGCGAGAACTGTACTCCATTCCACGCGGCAAGCCTGCCATAACGGTACTCTTATCTTCCTTTCCCCTCACGTGAATACCTGGTGCGCTCGGCATTCTCCACCTTTGTTCATGTGCCAGTGTTCTCTCGCTTGCTGTTAGATACGCTACATGCTCTCTGTTTGCTCTATTATAACGACTTTATTGCGTGACTTTTGGATATCTCTTTGTGTTTTACGATTTATGACGACGTATTACGCTTTGATTTTCACAATTTCAATTTGGTAATTTATTTGGTTTGAGTTTGTAAACTGTTATTGACGACCCACGCAGTTATTTTGGCTTTCGATTTGGTTACAATTATTGACGATCAACGCAGTTTTTTTGGCTTTCGATTTGGTTACGGTTATTAGGCTTGAATCTGTAAACGATTTTTGACGACCCGTACATTTTTTAAAACTTCATACGGGCTTTCGATATTTCCATAATTAGTGGAAAGCGAGTCTGCTTGTCGCTTCGGAAGAAGTATGAAATAATCAAGGAAGTGGAATCGACACAGAAGCCGAAGTCAGAGATTGCGCGGGAATTCGGCATCCCGAAATCGTTAATGCAATGCTGATGGAAGGACGCAATGCAAAGGTAAAAAAACTAGGTGTACAATGTGGACTTTTTAAAAAAAATAGGAAACAGTTGTTTGGCCCTTTAATGTGATAGACTTTTATTTTATTGTGTGTTTGTTTAGTGTCCCGTCAATGCAGTGATAATAGTAAACAAACAATCTGCCTAATTTATCATGTTTCTTGGATATTATATCTTGGTAAGTTTTTTACTAGTGTACTTGTAGTTTTTTCGTGATTTGTTTTTCCTTGTGTACTCTTTAATACATTTAAACGTTTGCTTGTACAACCGCTACGACTATGCTGTTAACTAGCACTACACTTTTAGTGTAGTGGGGGCCATGTCGTTACATTTTCTTTGTCCTGAACAAAATATTTTACACATTGACATGTAACTTTAATATTTTAACTGAGCGATAACGTAACGTCACAGTGCACGCCCGCGATTATCTTTCAGTCGGTCTCAAAGCAGAGCAGGCTGACGCGCAGACTAGGGCAGCTGCTGTGGCTGTGGTATTGATCGGCGCATGCGCGCGCAGCCATCTCCGGCACTTACCTCCCTCCCCCCTCATCGTAGTCTATCCTCCCGGCCGGCCAATAACAAGCAGGCGGCGACACGGCACGTAACCTCACAGCGCGTGACTTTCTAAGTGTTCACAGCGTAAAAGAAAAGCCCCGAGAGTAGAATACACTATCGCCTATTCTCTAAAAGACGACTGGTCATGAATTTTGTTTATAGCTAAGTTTAAATGTACGACTTAATATTGCTTAAGATGACCGAACATGGACTTAATGCGAAAACGACCTATTTTGACATATAGAGGTTCCAAATGGGTCCGAAATCTTATAACGACCACCTCTATATAACGACCCTAATCTCAGGAACCGTGAGGGGTCATTAAAGAGGTTTTACTGTAGTGCTTAGTGTGTGTTTAGGTCACTCAGATTACATTTAACTCACAATAATAATTAAAGTTTGTGGAAATGTCATGTTTAGAGTCTACTTCCAAAATATTATATGCAAGTATTAAAGACAAAAACATTAATGATTGTAGTGATGATTCACAGTTTTGCCGAATAATTTATATTCACTGCTTTGCGAAATTTTTCACGTTTTCGTTCAGGAACATAATAACTTCCCGATTATTTTTAAGTACTTGTTAGAACACTTATGCACTATATAAGATGTGAACAGCTTTCGTTTTGCACCAAGTCGAGATTACTTTAACGTTCAGTCATACTTCTCGCTATGTGCGCACAATTGCTATGGGCCGTAGGCGGCAAGCAGGCTGGGGTCTCGCCGAATGATGTCATGACGGGCGCCGTGCTGAAGTCAAGCGTTTTGGTGAGCTTTTTAAATTACTTTACATTTTTCTCCGATTTCCCTTGAATCAACGCCTAAAAATTGAAAGTAAAACGTGATTTTTGCTTAAAAATGCCTGCGAAATTGAATTCAAACATTTAAAAAATTGTGCATGTTCCCCATTGTCTATTACAGCTAATTTTGCATCTTGTATACAAATGAAAGGAAACTCGGGTAATTAAAATGTCTGTTATAGTAAGATTCAATTAAACTAATGACTATTAATTGTGGACTTACTGTAACCTACATTAAAAAATAAAACTGCTAAAGAGTGTTATTGCAGAAGTAACAGTACTCCTATCATATTGAGCTAGAATCAAATAACATGTTTTCTTATTTTTCTTATGACTTTTCTACCTATATTACCATTGTACGGTACATTTGATTGCATGCTGGTTTGCAACACATTTTAAATTGGAGGGTATTGTGTTTGTGTGCACATTAATTTGCCAATTTCCCCCCCCCCCTCCCAATCACCACTGCCTCCTACTGATATAAGCATGTTACCTAAAGTATGATTAGTTTTGGTCACTTGCAGTTATTATACAACCTCTGTGGTAAATTTGTGGGTAAATTTAATGAGAACAACTTGTTTTAAATCTGGTGGGCAAGTTAAATTTTATGTAGTAATTCCCTTTGTGAATAGGAGGCAGTTGTGTTGTAAACACAATCAGACATTATAATTTTAATTCATGATGAAAATTGTTAGTAAAAGTACCATGTGTTTTTTAAAATGTTCTCAAGCTTCATGGGTATAGTCCTAGCCTCATGTAGAGAACAAAACGCTTTGTGTGCAATTACAGTCTCCATCTCAGAGTCTTGTTTTTAAATTAGACTCTGAATATTCGTATTATACCCTGTATTGATTTTGTGGATGTCTTAGATTACTTCTCTGCTTGGCCGTGGCAAGGCTCTTTGAACTACAAAGATATCCCCGTAGTTTGTCAACTGTTATATTTTTCTGTTGATATTCTATTTCTGTTATTCGTTGCATAAATATTCTATGAAATAAAATCTTGTGTTTACCTGATTACATGTTGTCTATCAGCTGGTCTCATTACAATGTTTATACTAGCTTTTGCCCACTGCTTTGCTTGCGTATAATTTGGCCCTCGAAAGATGTCACATTTGAAACACTTTTGAAGGTGACATAGCACACCTCGGTTCGGGCCTTCGGCCTTCATCATTGCACTTACGTTCACGACTTCTAAATCAGGTCTTTGGCACTCTTTGGGTTCCTGTAGTATGTCTAGGTTTGGGCCTTCGGCCCTTACTGTCGCACTTGTTTTGATGCCTTTTAGGTCTGGCTTTCTGCCCTCTTTATATTTCTGGGACCTGCGGCCCCGCGATTGTGGCATCATCTAATGGAGTTATCGAGGAATAGATACCGTGAAAATATTCTCAGTGTTCAAATATCTTTGTGTACCAATTTTCATAGTTGCGGGAATTTATTATATTAGTATGTATGTATACATATACAGGTTGATTGGAAAAAACACCAACAACGCTTATTATGTTGTGCGGGACGACAAACTGATCATAATTGAAGAGGAAACCCATGTCCAGAAATGTACGGTGTGGGCGCAGGAGATGAGAAAAGTGTCAGTTCGACATTTGGTCAATAAAACAAAGTAACAGTATGCAGCATAAGTATGTTACAAACTGAGTTCAAACTGTGTACCTCCGACGTCAATGCAGAGTCTACAGCAGCAGCGCTGAGCTGCACGCACATGATCCACTAAGTGCAGTTGTCTGGAATGAATTTCAATCACTCCATTTATTCGTCCTAATGAAATCCTCCTCTGATATTAAAGGAGTGGCATACACCATGACTTTCATACTACCCCACAGAAAATAGTCGAGTGGTGTGAGATCTAGTGATCGTGCTGGCCATGGAACTGGTCCTCATCGACAATTTGGGTATGTAATGTTTAGGTGATTCCTCACATTTCTATCTTAAGTGTTCAGGAGCTCCATCGTGTTGCAGCCACATGACCTGTTGCATTTGCAATGGCACTTCATCCAATAAGGTAAGCAAGATATGTATCTCTAAGAAATGTGAAGTAGATCACTCCTGTTAATCTGTTTGGTAGTAGATATGCACCAATGACATGTTCCGCAATCATTCCAGCCCATACGCTGATGCTGAACCTGTGTTGGTGACAGAGAACCCCTGTGCACATGGATTTTCATCCACCCGAACATGCATGTTATGCAGGTCTTCAATTCCGTTACGGTTAAAGGAGCATTCGTCTTTGAATAGCACCAAGCTCGGGAATTGTGGCTGCAGTATGCATTGTTGTAAAAAACACTCCACAAACTGGACTCGTCGTGGGTAGTCATCCTCCAGGTATGCATGGACTTTTTGCAGATGGTATGGATGTAGCAGCTGGTCGTGAACAACTTGCCACATCACATTTTGAGATGTGTGCAGAGTCTGTGCCACTTGCCGAGTGCTGGTGGATGGGTTCTCTTCGACCAGTCTTGGCACATATCCTCCTCTAATTGAGGTGTTAGTCTAATGTGGTCGACCCGCATCACGTTTTGGCACCTAACAAAGGGATAACATTGTAAACATTCGACACTAATGCTGCACGGTAGAATTACTGTGGTACATGTAAGTAACAAGCACAAGTTGCACTGCTGCTATGTACATACGTGAAACTTTCCTGCTTCTCTTGTCGTTTCTCAATGGCCACGAACGAAGAATGATGTGGAGTATGTCTGTTTGGAAAACGTTTCGCATACAGTCATGCAGCAGCTCGACCATTGCAATCTGTTTTGCCGTATACGAGCACCATGTCGGCCATTTCCACTGTTGTGTACTGGTACATGTTGACTGCTGCCAAACACGGCACTGCACTGAAAGACTATTAAATGTACCTCAGTCAAATGTATCGAGTAGCACATGCGCAGGAATATTATTAGTCACATCGTTAGCTAAATGGTTCCATACCTGTTTTGGAGACCAAAACGGATTGCAACCAATGACACCAGTTGTCTTAACATTGACATTCTACTGCGCCCACACCGTGCGTTTCTGGACATGGGTTCCTTCTTCAATTATGATCCGTTTGTCGTCTTGCACGACATACTAAGCTTTGTCGGTGCTTTTTCCAATCATTCTGTATACGTTTTTATTTCGTGAATTTTTTCCGATATTTTAATAGTTATTCTGCTATTCGGGGCAGAGGGAAATCCAAAAATCATAGATCATTAGAATTGGTCCTGCCGTTCTTGAGTTATAAATGGTGTAACTAAACCAGGGAGTCCAGCGACCGGGAAAAGCGGGAAATGTACGTAATTTTACTTATGGCGGGAAATGTACGGGAATTGTACATAATTCATAAAATTTCCAGGAATTATCTGCCAATATTTTACCCATTATAAGCGTAGAACATTGTGCCATGTTCTCAAGGTCATAGCATAGTCAAAATTGTAGAAGCACTTTGTCTGCTTTCGCCTTTTCAATCGGCTACGTCCAGACAGAACGAGTGTCTGTGCTTGCACCAACACTTATTTTAAAGCGCCGCAGACGTGTGGAGTTACTGACTCAGTGTTGCCAGCCGGAGTAGAATTTTGACCTTGTGGAGACGTAGTGGCGAAATCCGAGAAACACAAAAATGTAGCGACTTGTTGACAAGCCAGCTGGCATGGGAACAAGGCATGAATACTGGTCGGCTAGGCATGGGAACGAGGTATGAATACTGGTCGGCTAAGTATCAAATTTCTTATCGCACCGACTTTCCAGCTTGCAATCTCATTGTTTATTATTTTGACAGACATACAGTGAAACCTCTGTACTAATACAAACCTGAAGGGACCAAAATTTTTGCTGTTTGTAATAATGAGGTTTGCATTATCAGATGTTGGCCAAAACCTTAAGAAAAATTTCTAAAATTTTTATGATTTCGTTTATCCTCTCACAACTCAAATTCTTATCACAATTACCTGTTCTAACTAGAGGACTTTATATTACATTGATGTACATATAAAGAAAAATTTTATGGAACAGTAAATTTGTTATTTAATTTCTGTCCTCATCCCAAGGGGAACCAAAACCACTTTGTATTAACGAGGTATGACTGTATTGATTATGATAGGTGTTGCGTTTACAAAGATAACGCACAATTTATTCACGATTTTCCGAGGATCTCTGTCATAAGAAGTAGTTTCAGTTCACCTCGCACCGGTTAAAGACGTTTGTTATTCGGGATGAGTGAAAATCTGTTGTGTCGTTAAGAAAAAAATGGAGTGCCAAAGGGAGTTGCCAAAAGACGGGGAAGAAAAGTCGAAGAAAAAAAAGTTATTTACCGAAAAATGGTTGAACGAGGACATTTTTGCTAAGTGGGTAAATAAAAGCAGTTCAAAAGCGAAATGTAGAGTATGTAAATGTAATGTAGTTTTGGGCAAAAAATGGTGCGAGTTAATAGAGCACAATGAAAGTCAAAGATGCCAGAAGAATATGGACGTAGTTGAAACCTCGAAACAAATTTCTCAGGTAAATCTTTTGTTATATCTAATTCTTTTTAGGCCCTGTATTTCCCTTTGTCACACCCTAATATTTAAAATAAAACGGCTGTAGTATTTGTGCGGGACCTACTATTTACCTTATTTATACGGTATTGACTGTATTTTTGCGCCAATAGCGAGGTCGAGGTGGCATACCTCTAGCTTGCTGGGCTCGTGTTCTGGAAGATTATTGTTTGATTCCTGGCCTGGCCATGCTAATTTCTGTTCTGGTTTTTCTGGATTATTCCATACAGATACTGGGATGGTTCATTAAGGCCTTGGTCTGTATTTGTTTCGCACTAGTATTTTACCTTCATGAATTTTCGTAAGCAAAGAAAAACAAAAAATTCCTCGCCCAACTTTGCAGTGGCACTAACCAATCAGCGAGGTTTGACTTGTTTAAGGTGCCCGTGATTGGCTGATAATTCACGGATGGACAGGGTCTTGCAAAAATTCTCACTTTGGGGAGTTAACGTGAAACTGGAAAATAAATAGGAGAAAAATGGATTTGTGCTTTTTACATTGTACTATGTGACGCTCTTTCACCTATTGATAGCTATAGTTACGTATGATTTTATTAATCCTTTGTATGCATCCGTACAATTGGTTTCGTTGATTCATCTTTTGCACGCAAGAAAACTTCACTCGGATAAGTTTTCAAACAACTGTAACATCGTATCTTTGTGTCGTAACGAGTCATTTTTACAACTTACAAATACGACACAAGTTAATTTTGCTAGTAAATTTTTATGTATTCGGCAAACATAGAATTTCTGTAATGAGAAATGTTTAATTTTTCCAAAAGAAAGTTACAAAATTCAATGCGGCGAAAATGCCTATCAATGTTGGCCATTTTCATTCTCATTTCATTCTTATTATAGACGTATCTACCGCAATGAGAACTGCATTCTATGTGAAAATGTCTCCGTGTTCAGTTAGTGTGACAAACTGAATACTTTTTCATGCTTGAAAGTGTAAAAACGGGACGTAGTATGCTATTGCACGCTATAGGTTAGGCCTACAGCCACTGTATGTTTTCACTGTATTTTTTATTTACGTCATTGTTATTCACGTGCAATTAAGGTATCGTTTTGCTCGAAATATATGTTAGCACAAGAAATGTGTGACAGAAATCTTAATTTTCTGTAAGTTCCACTGCCATTGATTTATATATTTCATTTAGGTAATTATTATAGTATAGGATGTTTTACCGTGTTATTTGCTTTCTGCCATTGAAAGAGCGTATGAAGGTAATAAATAAAGAAAAATATTGCTACTAGAGATGTTATCTTGCTTTCAAAACCAATGCAGTGAATAATTAGCCTAGATACTACTAAAGAAACACGCACAAACAGTGTGCGCCCGCTATTAAACAGCTGTCGCAGTTCATTGACCTTTCTCACTGACGGCGCATGGTAACCTACGTATTTACGTCTCGTCTGTCATAGTTTCTCATTTATGCACAAGAGTAATTCCTTTACAGCACCTGTATTATGTTAGGCCTATTGTGCACGCGAAAAATAGGCATATGGCGAGTTGATATAGCATTATTGTAATTTTTCTGTGATATTTTTCCTTTGTACAGGAATTCTGAGAAAAAATGTGGGAAATGTACGGAAATATACAGGATTTTGGAATTGGAATCCGGCTGGACAGACACCCATGTAAACAGACATTGTTTTATGTTTACAGATTTATGGTTAGTAAATTATTGACCTGTGCGATGTTTGCCAATGTTAAGCATCCATATATCTTATACCCTTTGTACTGATGGTTCCTGGGTCCGCCACCTGAGAGTGGTAGGCATTGTGGGCAAGTCCAGAGCTCGACGGCACGGGTAGCAAGCGTCATTTATGTTGTTACAGCTGGTTGCGGGCCCCTGGTTTGGAGGCGTGGAATGGTACCTTGTGCATACCTGCCAAAATTTTCCTTTTTTCTGGAAGTTTTCAGAATGATAGTCGCCCTTTACAATTTTCTGAATGTTAGTCAGTTATTCTGATTTTTCATTTTTAACTTTTGAAAAATGTGCTTCACAAAATTCAGTGAATTGATTCAACATTCGTGTTTGGACTGTATAATTTGTAAATTTAATAACTTCTGCTTTTTATTTACTGTGTTCTTAAGTAAACCCATTTATCAAGCGGACGGAGTTGTGATTAAACCTGCTGGGCCATGCCACCATTTTATGTTATGATTGCTAGCCTGGCGCTTTCCTTCATTGCAAGGTTTGGCAGCCCAGTACTTCCAGCTTCAGGCAGTTGGTTGGAATATATCATGATGGTGAGAGTATCCTGATCGCACAGCCTTTCTCGTTATCCGTTTTATGCAGTCAAATCCTAGCATAATTTTGAATACAGTCTGTTTTGTCACACTATACATTTTTGATCTACCATGAGCCGGATATTTTCCAGTAATTTCTAATAGTTTTCTAGGTAGTTCACACTGTTATCGCATCTTGTGTTCGTCATTTTCAATGCAACAGCTTATGTTGAAGTCTGTATAATTAGTGAAAAGTGATATCACATGTATTGCTTGTGTTCTGCTGTCTTAATGGTGATATTACCACGCATATTTAATAATGTTAATCTTGTGTGCCGTTTCCTCTGTACATGTGCGTGAAAAACTGTTACCTAACCTGGGTGTGTGACCCAAAATGAGCTGAAAAGGGGCCCTGTTGGTCTGGCTCTGGAAAATGCAGTACACATGCTTCAAGGATGTTGTCGCTGCATTGAAGAAACTGGGACATATCCTTGAAGATTCCAGTCTGCTGAGAGTGTGTGGCAGGCTCAGTCCAACCTGCCCTTTGAACAAAAGCACCTGTGTTGTTACCCAAACCCCATGCCCTGATTGACCTTCTCATATAGCATTACCATGAGCAGAATTGTCATCCTAAAGTGCAATCTCTCAGAGGAATCCTTCAAGACCAGTTCTAGATTCTCTCTGATAAGAAGTGCCATTACTCACTGCCTACGTCATTTTTTACACTGCTTCAGGCAAAGACCCACTCCAAGCACTCCTTCCATGGGTTCTCTCTTCCAGCGGTGCGGTGAAACCATTCACAAGGGTTGGAGTAGACTATACTGGCCTGTTTATAGTAAAGCTGACTCAAGGCTGCAAATCAGGTGTGTAAAAGGCCTATTTGTGCATATTTGTGTGCTGCACGTCAAAGGCTGTTCATATTAAGCTTGCCTGTGCCTTCATGGCCGCTTACAAGTGGTTTATCACTGGACGATGGAGCTCTTCAGACATAAATAGTGATTGCAGAACCAACATTGTCGGTGACTGCAATCAGTTACGTGAATTGCACGACTTGCTGATGTCCTCCAATCATCAGTCTTCTATAATTAATTCTCTCTCGGTAGTAGGTGCCAGGTAGGATTGCAACCCCCTTGCTTCTCCTCACCTTTCGCAGGCTTAGAGAGGCTGGAGTATTATCTTTTAAGCCTCACTTAAGATGGGTAATTGGGTAACAGGTTTTCAGATGTTGCGAGTTTGTGCTGGTGACATGTTGTCATGTGATAGTTTTGTGCCAGCCCTCTGGCTTACCTTCTCTCACGTTTGTTAGAGGGAGGAACTCGAGAGAGAGTAGGCACTGGTGGAGGCTGTTTTCTTTCTTTCGAAGTTTGTAATAAATGCAGTTTTAGTGCAAGTGGAAGTCACTCTGAATTCTTGGCCGTTATGTCCTGTGAGTGATTAGCAAACCCTTACCCCCCAGCCACTTTCTGACCGTGGAGCCACTTGTTGCTATGCCTGATTCAGACCTGCAAGAAATTCAGCTCAGTCATCAGCAGGGTTGGCAGCTAGTGTACCGCCTATATAAGGACTTCTGGCGACACTGGCATGTCAACTACCCACATATTCTTGAGCAGCGCTCAAAGAGATAGATACCAACGGGACATCTCATTTATAACCAGTCGTGTCTAGGTCAAAGATGATCATCTTCCACCGCTGCAGTGGCATCTGGGATGGATTGTGGAGATGCACATATGCAAGAATGCAGTGGCCAGAGTTGCTACCATGTGTACTGCAAGTGGGCAGTTCAAGCGCTTTCTTTTGACCGTTGAAATTGAGTCATTTCATGGTGGGTGGCATGTTTGAACTTGTATTTTTTTTTAATTGAATAACTTAAGCTCTTTAATTACTGAATGCTCAAGTAAACCCATTTATCAGGTGGACGGTGAGTGTAGACTAACAGAGTCTTTTTCAGTACGAAACAGTAGTGAATTATATTTAGAATAGACCAGTTATTATTACGTATTAAAATGAATTTATTTAAACTGGCGAAATATGCTGTGCTCAATGACTGTTTGTGACGTGTTTACCGTTTTACTGGCCACATTGATACATTTATTTAGAATGAATACTACATTAAAGCTTTAACCAACATTTTCTAAAGCCACATGCGAAACAGCAAACAGGCCTCACTCAAGAATTAGTGGATTCACAAAAGTTAATTACTGTACATAGTTTGCATTAATGTGTTTTCAATCACCTTGCCTAGGCCTACATGACAGGATTTGAAGTGAAAACTATCTGCATTATTTTTTTAAAACTGAGTACAAAAAGCAATACTATTACCAGACATTTCACGATTTGTAAACTGCAGAGTTTCTATTCATTGTGAAGTCTGACAAAATGAAAGGTTTGGCTTTTGTAAGTTGAGCACATGCAACATTAACATTTTGCATCGCAAGAAATGTGACGGCTCACACATTAAAAATGCAAAGCATGTAGCCAACATAAATTGCCAAGAAGAAAATCAAACACGTACAAGATTCTTTAATATAATTGGAAGGAAGAAGCTGCTGGGCTATCAGTTTGTACAAAAGACAGAAGCACAAAAACTTACATGTTGGTACTTGACTGATACACACAAAAATATATAGAGGACAATACATAATCGCGAAAGTGCGTATCGAGACGTTTCGCTACTTAAAGCAGCTTCCTCGGGCGAAGAGAGATGGCTGACCTGGGGCGCGGATTTATACTTTGTGCAAGATGAGTGTTTATTTACTTTGTTTTTGGTGGAACACAACATTCCTCTAGTGGTCACAGATCATGCAGGTGCGCTATAAAAAAAATGTTCCCAGATTCTGAAATCTCACATTAATGTGGATGAGGGTGTACCAAAACTTCTCCAATTGCAAAAGAAATGGCTTCGGATGCAAAATCTGGAGTAGTGAGATGCTTAAAGAGTGCGCCGTTTTCAGTTGCAACTGATAATAGTAACGATACTAGTTCCAAGTTGTAAATGTTGCTCTTTTCATTCCTGTTTGGAACGAGACAGTACCGGACTAAATATTGGTAATTTAGTTCTTTCCCATTTTGAGTGTAATGATATTCCGATTGAACACTGCATAACATTTTTCTCAGACAATGCAACTGTTATAATAGGGCATAACAATGGTGTTGCAGCAGTGTTGAAAGAACAGCACCCATGTCGTGCTTGACATCTATTCAACTTAGCTGCAGAAAAAGCTGCATCTTCTCTGCCAGTAAAATTTACGACATTCTTGTAGGCATAATTTATTATTTGGAGTAGCGTTCCAAGAGAAAAGAAACGTTAAACATTAAAGTTTCAAGATATGCACAATACAGAAACCAAGAAAATTCTGAAACATGTCTGTTCAAGATGGCTTTCTCTTGGAAGAAGTTTATTGAATGTTTTTGAGCAGTGGGAATTATTACTTAGCTTTTTTCAAAACAAATGTAGTAAATCAGAAACTATCTCTGGGTCTAACCTCTTACAAAATTTCAAAACTACAACTGTCATTCTGAGCAATCTCAAGAGGAGACGGGGCTACAGTTGGCTGAATCACTAAAGTACTCTCTTCCCACCAAGATGATCCAGGTTCGATTCCCAGTGGGGTTAGTCCCCTAATTTTCACGTGTGGGAATCGTGCCGGACAATGCCGCTGATCCTTCGCCCCTTCATTTCAGCGTTGCTAATACTCGCATCATGTCACCCCTCACCAGCCCTAAAGACCTAAATGTTAAGTGCTGGCCAAAATATATTCAATCTTCAATCAAGTGGAGCCCAACAAGGTCTAGAAAAAGAGACGAAAAATAAAAGGAAGTAAAGTTCTGTTTCCTCTACCAGCCATAACTGTTGCTTCACCTGCAAAAATAAATTATGTACCTATTTTGAAGAGTGAAAGTCCTTTCATGAATTGAGAAGAAAAACTGCTCATGTTTCTTTCTTCTGAACTCAATAAAGCATTTTGTGCATTTCTTCTAAAGTGTTGTGCCATCATTTGAAAAACTGAATGTCATTCTTCAGTCATCTTCACCACTTATTCACTGATTGCACAAATTTCAAGACTCACTCTCCATGTTTTTGAAAACACTCAACGTGTTTTTTTACCTAATCAAGTTTAACATGCCTAGGACATTACTGGTTCCAGAACCTTTCTTTGACTTAATTATTTACACACCATCAACTGTTATATTACACTGTTCGGAAAAACTCTAGTAGTTTGCTGCCGGTCTACTTCCAAACAAAATTGTTTGACATCTACTGACTGACTTAAATAGCCAAGGAAGACTATGTATTGCCAAACTCTGAAGCCCCATCTGACCTTAACTTCCTATATAGGACAACCCTGCAATTATCAGTGTTATTGCCACAACAGTCATTGTATGTCTCAGCTTGTTAATGCTTTCGCTCTCCTCTACCACTACACCTGCCGTGGTGAGGTTTATTCTCAGCAACTCTTTGTCAACATGGTAAAACAACGAAGTCATATTTCCGCTGCAACTTACAACCAGAAAGAACAGAAAATGGCTCAAAAGAGTGGCTTAGTTTTTGAGACAACTCTCTTCCCCTTGGGGCAAACAATTGTGCAAAAAGTGTCACCCTTCACACTCATAAGCACTTCCAAGTCTTCTCAACCTAACCCCATTCCTTTGTGCATCTACTACAAGGACATGAGTGACTCAAGTTATGACTTTCAAGCTGTTTCAAGGGACTGGATTCCTGAGCAGTATAATTGTTTATGACACAAATTGTACCCATGTTACGTGTCTTGATGCATTGGGGCCTACCTATTTGTATCTATTTTTTGCTTTGTGATGACTGTAGAAGCCATTTTTGTACTAGGGTGCTACCATTCATATTATAGTATTTGCTTCCAGACTGTTAATGTGCCTTGGTAGCAATCTGCTGTGGTATCTGTTGCGATTTTTAAATGGGGGCTAATGCACCAATGGTGCGCCAAAGTCAGTGTAAATGTTATGTCTGCCCTGTCTAAGAAAAGCAAGTGCCGGGTTTGCAGTCACATCGATACGCCACGTGTATGTCAACCCTACTGTGAGTGGAACTTAAATTATGGCAAGGGGTGTTCTGCATTTCTTTCGTTTTGTCATTTAATTAAGTGTAT
This sequence comes from Medauroidea extradentata, assembly GCA_003012365.1. Lineage (NCBI taxonomy): Eukaryota > Metazoa > Arthropoda > Insecta > Phasmatodea > Phasmatidae > Medauroidea > Medauroidea extradentata. The sequence goes on along the minus strand of PNEQ01103684.1, from coordinate 28,634 downwards.
TCAGGAATGTACTTCCACCTGTAAAATCGGTGAAGGTCGTTATGGGGAAACAATACCCTTTAATGAACTTAAACAAAGATTAATCAATCTCCACTGATGTAATATTTGTAATGACGTGTCAGTTATGCTAAATCAACTAAATTAATAATAATTTCTGGTTAGCCACATGTATTTAAAATTGTTAATATTGATATCAAATTTCTCAGAGTATAATTACAATGCATAATTTATGATTTTTTTTACTTCATTTATAAGGGATAAGTAAAACCATAGTAATTTCATATTTGTGTTCCTTCAGAAATTAAGACTGAACTTGTGGATGGTCAGAGAGGATCAACAGCCATTTGCAAATAAAATTTAAATAGACTTAAAGAGTTGCAATTCATTTCAGGAGGACTGTTGTTTGATTTTGTTCTAGAAAGTTTAGTCGAATCTTATTTTGATCAGCATTTTATTCACAGTATTGTTGCTTATGTGGTTTTTTATGGAAATTTTTAGTAGGAGCGGCACAGTTGCCAATTTTCCATATTGGTTTGTTTTGTCTTGCTAAAGTAATTTGAACCTACAGATGCTAATGCCAGGTTGATCACACGATAGGCTTCCAAATGCTTGGTTTTCCAGAAGCCAGCGTGGCATTGTTAGCATCGTAACTGCAGTTTCGGTTGAATTACGGTATGTATCCATCCGCGAATGATGCTATCCTAATATTAATAGATTTTTAGTCTCGATTACCATAATTTAACCATTCTGGAGTATAATTAATTAATACTTTGGTGGCCTAGGCTGGCAGTTTTGATTTACTGACAGTGTCTAGTGCATGAATAGTTTTAAAATTAAAGATTTCCCTGAGGCTAAGTTGCGCTTCCGTGCCCTGCTGGGTGTGAATGCCATTTTTTCGTTTGCCTGAACATGTGAGTGTAGAGAACGGATGGCTGCTACTGCACAATGAAACACAGTAGAGATAGTTGATTGTGAAATAAATGTTAGTTTGTTTAGTGCCATGTTGAAAACTGGATTCCCAGCATAAATAGAGTTGAGTCAGTTAGCAGAAATAGTGCATTTTCTTTGTTTTAAGGATACGTGATTTAAATTATTTTTTGTTCTTTTCAGCATGTATGTCGATCATACAGTAACTGTTATTTTCAGCAGAGGAGATTATTCTTTCCACTGGCTAGAGTGGTTCAACAGTGAAAGGCTCACCAGAATAGCATGTCTGTGATTACATCCTCCGCTGGGTGAAATAAATTTTGGATTCCCAGTAAATAGCTACACTACAGTAATGCAGGAGTGTTATCATCTCATGTTTCCATCCACATGTTCTCGAACCTGCAAACTAATTGAACCTTGAGAAAAGATCTCGCTGCCACATGCAATCTGCTTAATCAAGAGTTTGCTGTTGCAGCTGTACAAAGATAGGCAGGTACCATCATAAAATTTTTAAAGTTGTATTAGAAACTGTAACAAAATCTGATATCCAAAAAATTTCTGGTGATACCTAGCTCGGGCCACCTGCAGGTATGTGAAAGAATACTTTCTTGTACAGTTTTGCAATTTACACCTAATATCTGCACAGACTTAAAATACCATCTCGTGCCTTAAAGCATGAATCAGAACGTTCTGGCAGAGCAATTTCAAAAGGCGTTAATCGTGGCATCTCCAGGTATCACCGTTCCTGGAAAACAGCCGCTGTGCCTGCCCGGCACAGACAATGTACCTAGGTCGGCGTCGTTGAATAGGACATTGTTGTGAAGCAGTCACACGAGTCTCCTCTACCCATTTTCTCTTCACACAACCAAAATTGAAGAAAGGTGCTGTTGTCTCGAAAATGTTGCTCAACCGTACGTTTTCTTTGGCAATGTATTGTCGCTCAGCAGTTTAGGCAGTCAGCACACCTAACTACTTTGTGCTGCATATAGGATATACTCGTACTAGCCGCACGTAAAGCCAAGCTGACAGTTAATAACGTCTTAACTGTTACATAACACATTTGTTTAAATTTTATAACCTTAAGTTCCAACAGTAAGCATACCATAGTGGAATTGACGTTTTCCAAATAATTGTTTGGTGTATTTTGTGCGACAGTTCACACCCTACCTGGCGAATTCGCTGTGTGTCCACTTGGTCTGTTTTCAGTCCCCAGCACCTCCGGCATCGCAAAATGGCAATACATAGTCCATGTAGCTAACAGCTCGCAAAATTACAAGGTTACCTAGCACCATTCACATTGGCAATGCTGTACCCTAATGTCCACACATGACACCATTCAAGGTACCAGTCCATGTTTCTGAATGTCTACATCCAGAGACCCACAACCGGCTGACACAACATACACGACACCCACTGCCTACGCCGTCAAACTCTAGACTCCCCCACAACTGTATCTCCACTCACGTACCATGCACCTCTTGTCCTGCTCTCAGGTGACAGACCCAGGAACCTCCAGCACTAAGAGTGTAAGCTATACAGATACTAAACTGTGGAAAACATCTAACCAATCAGTAATTCACTAACCATAAATATAATATAAACATTGAAACAAGACCAGAAAACGAACAAAATTTAACTGGCTAAATACATACAAGACGTAATATAGAATATGTATGCAACAAAAAACCTGAATAGAATATCAATATAAAAATGTAATAGTTGACAAACTTGGGGATATCTTTAGGTGCTTATCAAAATTCACTTTCGGGTTATTCCAGTCACATGACCAGGTTTTGTTGGTTACCGGGATTCGGTCAACCCTGCAATGCTATTCAAGGTTTTAAAATGAGGGCAACCAAAAAAAAAACCTATATATTTTCCACATGATAAATATGTTGCTAATTGCTACATCCGTAGTGCATTCTTTACACATAATAATGTTTATATTCAAATATAATAAGTATTAGTTTTGAGTAGTTGACCGAGACTCCATAAGTTGTCATTTTGGCTTGCTTATCCTACCCTCGTGAATTTTCATAAAGGCCTTTCGTAGTTCAAGAGTCTTGACACAGCCAAGCAGTGAAGTAATAAACTAAGACAATGACAATATCAATACAGGGTATAATTAAAAAATTTGGCGCCAATTAAAAACAAGTGACTGAGGCTGTGTCACAAGTATTGCTCAATGTTTCACAAAAAGAATTATAGAAATGACAGTATGTACTTATTTTTAATATATAAGAATAAGTTTCTTGCCTTATTACATTATAACCTACCTCCTCTCATGATCAGGTTAGTTGGAAAGAAATCTATACATTAATTTTGACAAACGTTCCGGTTTATATGTGAAGGTGCTACGAATATTGAACAACACGGAATTTCTTTCTTTTGATAATTCAGACTTTGTTTTGTCAATCCCACGAGATAGGTGCTCTGTAGTCATGAAACCTCCCACTTGGTTTCTTCTCTTAAATAAAATGTGCACCTCCGCTTCTCCAACAAATAGCGACCCCCAAGCAGCCCACCCTCGGTGACAATCGCAGCAACCGTGGGTAATTCAACACCCTGGTGATGACCACGAATAAAGTAAATCTTAATTAAATTCACTGACTCTCACAAATGCCAATGGTGAGTCTGGGCCCCGTTCATTCCTTGTGACGGCCATGACGAGAGTTTAATATGTCTACACCTCGTGATGGCCACGACCAGATTCGCCTAACTGATGCTTCACGGTGCTCTCTCTCAAACCCCTTCCCCCCCCCCAAACCCTTTTCATTCCCAACTGACCATAGTCTCGTTGTGTGGCTGACAAAACTAAACCTGGCTTTTCCTCCGTATCTGTTTAAAATTTCTTTTCAAAATTAACGCAGGTTAACGTTAACGTATACTTGAGCTTGTTTACAAAATTAGTGCACTTTATGTTAAGTAAAAATAAAGGTAATAGTATTAAGTTTCACTACAGGGAGTCCGTGAAGCCATGCCCCTGTGCTGACCTACTTTCAGCCACTAAGTTGTGTTTACCATACCAGCTCAAGGTTTTAGGCTAGTTTTTCAGCTCATGTTTTTTAACTTTTTCTTCCCTGCTGCGTTAAGGGTAAACTGGCTGTGACACAGTTCAAAAACTCCTTTACTATCCTGCACCTTTTGCCAGCATGCAAACCTAACTAAATATAAACAAAATACAACAAATTCTTGTGATTCAGTAAGATTAAACAAACACTTCTGACCACAATGAAATTTAAACGAGCTCTCTACTACTATATTAACACAATTTATTGTATTTACATTGTACCTTATATTTAATCACTATGAATGACAAATTTGGCATGTTACAAAATGTGCTAAATGTGTGATACTTTACCAAATGTTTGTGCAGCGTAGCAGCATGCGGACGAAAGCATATTGAAGTAAAAGTTTTCTTTAACAGGTAATATGTATGTACTCTAAGTGGTATTACATTCTAGAGTGTATTTTTTGTTGTGCTTACAGGGTACATATCCTCCCCCACCACCAGCGCCTCCTGGTGGGTTCTACTCGGAGTATCTACCAGTGTATCCTCCAGAAATGATGAGAGCAGACCCCTCTCTCTATCCGTACCCTCATGCTGACTATGCGGCTCTGCAGTACCCAGAGTTTCCAGGCCAGTATGCCGCTTATGACAACCCCAGCTCAACTAACAGCACATCACGGGTAGCTGCCAGGTATTTCGGACATCGCCGCACCCCTTCCAACGTTTCGAACGCTTCCTCTAACAATGGCAGCTCCAACGTGAACCCCAGCTTCAGGTTAGAGGATGATTTGGAATATTCACAGTATGCCACGCCTACTCACCAGTACTATCAACCCCGTGAGTATCCTACTCCACCCCCGCAGTACTTCTCTCGTCAAAACTCTTACGACTCTGGAACCTCGGACCGACCCGGGACGCTAGAGGTGGGCAGCACTCGCTTGCGGTCCAGCCTCAAGAAGTACAACTACTCTCCGTCATCAGGGACGAGGCCCTCGGGAGGCCCTCCTTCGTCAGGTGGGGCCGGGACACCTACGAATCCCACTCCTCCGGACAGCTTGACCAGCGAGGACAGCAGCTACGTGTCTGCGAAGGAAGGTTCATACTCGTCTGCATCACGGGTGCGGTTCTCACCAGTGACGATGATGGCAAGCGAGGCAGCCCGTGAGACGCTGCTGGACATCCCAGTACATGGGCAGAGTCAGGATGCGACGGTGCCTTTGCAGGCAGTCGCGAGGCGTGTGAGGCTTGGCGGTGGGGAGCCTTGCAAAAGTCGCAAGCCTTCCATTAGCGAGCTGGAGCGTGAGTTTCTGTCATAGTACAGGCTGGCCCCATATTGCATCAGAGCTCGGTCTTACAACCCCAGTCACCTGTGGCTTCATCGCTCAAAGTAGTAGGCACTGTAACTTCAGCCTTTCTATAGTACAAGGATGTCCCAGGTGGAATAGTTGGCCTTGTAACCAGTGTATCATGGGGTTTGTTTCTAGTGGGCGCCTTATAATAAATTGTGTTCATTTATTTTCAAATGAGAGATTCATGTCCAGAAATACTAGATATTTATGTGTGAACATATTGGTGGCTGGTCCATCTCACAGACCTCCTAATTACTTATACTGTAATCTCATAATCTCATACAGTAAATCACTTTTTATACATTTTGTTGTAATTATTTTAGTTATTACCTTTGATCTCGTTCGTCATTCTCTTTATATGTATGGTACTTCATGTATTGTTCAGAACAAGCAATGTACTCGTACACTATCTCTTGAATAAGGATTTTGCTTTAATTTGGAACATCATAAAATGTTAGTTTTTATTTTAAAAATACAGCAAATGTACGTAATATACAAATATTGCATAAAATGAAATTTCAAAATAAAATAGGTTGAAATGGACATTTATCGCTTTTATGCTTTTATAAAACAAAGTTTAAAATTATTGTTTGCTGAACTCATCTCACAAGACTTTTTATCCATTTTTTTTATGGCTGTGAAGCAGGAATATCCAGTGTATTGGCTGTTTTAACCTGCCATCTCAAAGTAAGTTACTGTAAGACCGAGCCCTGAATGGATAATTTTATCTTTAGCTTGCCATCTAAGTATATGCTGCACATGTGAAGTGTTTCTTACGGCCATATGTATTTTGTGTTTAAACAGATTTAATTATTCATTGCTATATAATAGTAAAAGTATGTACGCCTGGTTGTCGTATAGAATTTTTACTACACTGGGCCAGTATTTTCTTGTGTCCATTTTTGTTGGTATACTGCGAAGCTCTTGTTATTATTATAAAAGTATCGAAAAAGTATTGATTGTACAAAATAATGTCTTATTCTAAAAATCAGTGAAATGTGTCTTTTCAAATGCTTATATTTTTTAATATTTTAAAATTTGAGTTGTGAACTGTTCTCCACAAATTTGGTTTAGGACAGTAACAATACCTGTAAATTTTACGTATCTTATTTATTCCAGTTGGTTTTATTATTTGTTTTAATTTTAAGTCATGCAATTTCTGTAATAGGGAAGGTAACTGCTAGACAATGGTGTTTACTCACACGTAGCTGGTGATAGAGTGATGGGTTGGATAATGATTGTCGTATAAAAGCTTTGCATTGTTACTGTTATGCCACTTACAGTCTATATACGTACGTATTACTGTATTCAGTCAGCATTTATTAAATTGTTTGTCCACTTTAGTAGAGTTATTGGAAAATGAAATCCATTTGATTGGACATTATTGTGTGTGTGTTAATTTTTTGAATTGTATTTTAATGTTCCTACTACTGAGTTTTAAACAAATTTAGTTAAGTATTTGAATTTTTAGTCCTGTCATGATAACACAAGTGGTGTTTTGAACGTTAATTTGTAATTTTTGGAAGATGACATCTTCAAAAATGTTCAACTAACAAGCCCGGGCTTCATGTGGATATCCACTATAATATAAAAAAGGTTATGTAACCTTCATTAAATAATAGGCCTATTGTAAATATCTGCTTGATAGATCATAATGTGCTTAGCCAAGAATGGTTTGGAAATTAGACCTAGAGTGCTCTTAATTCTTCAGACTAAGTCGGAAGGTATGCTTAAGAGTACTCTTTTTCAAGTACAGTATTAACTGGAGAAACTGTTGATGTAGGTACACTAAGACTGTGTAAATACAGTTTATGGGTAAGAATTAGTTAGTTTAGTAGTACCTATAGCTTTTGTTCACAGTTTCCTCCTTTTCAAGGACTTATCCTAATTATGTAGTGAATATTTGTAGTCCTTTCAGAAATGTTATAGGATTGAGTGCACTAACCATTTTATTGTCAGTGTAGTGTTTTGTGTTCTGTCACATTTCACTGGACTTTGGATCTATAAAACCATTTATAATTGAAAGTGTATATTGTGTCAACCTGACAAAGGCTTGCTTTCTTATAATGTGATTTTTTGGTTACCAGATGTTCTTGGAAGTAACTTGTTGAATTTGTAGAATTTTAAGGAAGGATTTCTAGCATTTCGTACAAAACTTCAGTGACTAACCGGACAAATTGTAGCCAAATTTTCATTTTTTCCCTTCCATTTACAACCAAGACCAGTAATAATTAAGTAACTAAGAACCTTACGGACATTTTAATAATTTTTTATTGTGTCTGGTAATTTTGTTGAAAATGCCATTAGTTTTATTACATTACAGTAGAACCCTGTTATAATGTTTCTCAAGGGACCGAAAAAATTTTTACATTATAAATTGGAAAACATTATAACAGGGTAATTTCCTACTACAAATCTGTTTTAGGGACCAAATTAAGGTAGCATTATAACCAGGAAAACGTTATAAGTGGGAACACTATAAGAGGGTTCTACTGTATAAAGCACTTTAAAAATCATAAAAATAACCTCAACTTCATTTGGAAGTGATTGAATGAATGGAATGTGGCTGCTATTTATCTGATGCAATAATCTGCTATGCAATATACATTACCAGCAACCACATTAAATTAGTTCCCATAGCTCTTCTTAACAAAGCTTTGTTGCAAAAATGTTTATTATTTGTTAATCAACATTATCATTAATTTAACATTTTTGTATGCTTCTTTGGAAACTGAATTACCATTAAATTTTGTCTGTTACGATAGATGCACAGAACATGTACAAAAAGAAAGAGAGATAAAAATAGTTTTTAAATGTTGAAATAATTTTTTCCCTATGGGTTAAGTTAGTAATAAGGGGACCATCTTCAATTCATTCATTTTTATCTTTGATGCAACATGTACTTCTGATGAAGTGTAATTGTAGTGCCTTATATTTGGGGCCAAGTTTCTTTGAAGCATAATACATATATTTGATGCCGTATTATTGTATACTCATTGTGCATACATGTAGTATGCAAAATTAATATTGGAACTTTCTCGAGTAAAATATGTTGCTGTTTTAAATTCTGAGCAGTGGGGTGGATTGAATAAAGAATGCTTGCTGTGTTGCAAAGCCCACGCCTGACCTCTCTGTTTTTAATGTGACATTGGTAGATAACGAATACAAACAGGGGTAGTTATTGGAGGGGAAAATATTCAAGATTTGGATCTTGAGTTTGTGTGGAAGGCATGGCGGGTTCTGCTATCCCTCTGCGTGTTTCGGGCCTGCACAGTAGAAACTGATGCTACAAAGTGGCACTCAGGACAGCTACCGTGTTGACGCAGTTACTGCGTAACTTTTAGATGGATCCTCAACTTTGCCTTTCATGCTAGTTGTCAGAGAGCATGTGATTTATGCTTACAGAAATCACTGCTATTTATATGAAAAGAGTGGTCATTTTAAGTATGTTGCTTGTAATTTTTCTCTTTTGTCTGTTCTGCAGCCACAGCCAACACATAGTTCCTTATAGGTGGGGAGGTAGTTGCAAATACTACAGTATATTTTAAACCAGTACTGGACAGCTTGTGGTATTCTGTGAGAACACTCATCGTGTTTCCACATAAAGCCACAGATAAGAGCATGCTACATATTCCTAATTTCAGACTTAAGTTGCAACATAACAGTGTGAATAAAAACTTTATTTTCTCAGTGAATAACCAGTTTTTGTTACCACAGCCAAAAGTTAATCACGATAACAATAACACCAGTACCATACTCAAAACTTGCATAAAGATAGGAAAATTTATGTCAGCGGAGTAGTAAAATTGTTAGAGTACATATTTAATAGTTCCACCTTATGTTGCAAGGTCATTTTCTTGCACATTTCTCTCTGTTATTAGCATTTAGATACAAGGTATTTGTCTGTATAGTATTTGGTAGTTGTCTCATAAATTTAACAGCCAGTGATTTGGAGAATTAGGAACAGGAAGGGAAGTGGCTGTGGCCTGAAGTGAGGAATTAGCCCACCATTCACCTTGAGTGATCTTGGAAAACTATGGGTAACCAAAATTACAATTCTGGACTAGGAATTAAACCCTTGTCTTCTCAAATACAAGGCCAGTGTTTAATCACTGTGCCATATCGCTGGGTGGAGTTGCTCACATACTGTTCTTCTGTCGTGACTTTTGGGTTCATAGCTGTGGAAGATACCAACTTGTTGTCAGTGCACTGTAATACTGTGAAAAAAAACAGCATAATTTTATTTTATGTTCTTGTATGTATGCCTGGTCCTTATATTTAACATACCTTGGGGATGGGCAAGGACAAGTGCCAGATCACAGGGATTCACTGTCCCTCCTCCACTGACGTATGTACGACATACTTACACTCAATTAGTTTTTTTTTTCATTATCATCATGCTACATGCAGACACATTAACACAAAAAATATATCTTGACCACTGACACAGGAGGCATTGTCTTGGTTATGCCTAGTTACGACCAACAGGGCACCAAGTTTCTTTGAATAATCTTATACTTGGCATCTTTGAAGTACCATGGGTTAGGGGCCAAGCAGAAGGTATGTATTTTAGATTATCATCCACTGCTGCATGTATAAACTTGCCAAATCCACAAAATTAGATGTCATCATCTCCATCTGCCTCCTCACCATTCTACTCTGCCTATACTCTGCACTAGTCTTCTTTCTCCTGCATGGTAGTTTATCTATTCTTTTTCCTTTGTGGGCTTCTTTTTGGCATTTTCCTTCATACTTAACACCGAGCATTCTTCTGGGCAACATTTTTCCTATTCTCTTTTAGTAGATATACCATTTTTATTATTTGTTCTTGTTCAAGGTGTGAGCAACATGGCGGTATGGTGCAAATCCAAGAACCTAGTGGAATGTAGGGCTAATGTACATGAGAGAGACACCAGGTTGCTCAGGCTCTGTACCAGCAAGTGTATGTGGAAGGGCATACCTTGCTGAATCCTTGCATTGGTAGTAAATGTACAGTATCCACAGCCTTAGTTGGAGCTCTGAACTTTTATGCACATTAAAGTCGCCAGCAGGGTTAAAATTTCTCTGTATCTTTCTTGGAGGTAAAATATTTTCCAAACTTTTTCTTTCCTCAAATATTGGCAGGTATTGCTTCTACAGATGGTGAGAGATCTTCTTAAATTACAGGTGTTTACTTATGAGTTCAATGAATAGCAGTAGCAACAATCAGAATTCAACCCAACCGCAGGACTAATGATGCACCAAAATTCAGGCGTGAAAACATTTAGTAACATATGCCGGTACATGTGAAGTGGTTTGAAGAAGTATGTGTTTGAAATTTTTTTTACGAGACCTCTGAATAGCAATCTCACCGGTCCAAAGTAGGCCACGGTAGTTCTGGCAAGACAAGTTGCACAATGAAGTAATTTGTAAGAGAAAGACTGTCAGAGAGTTATTCTATGTTTATTAAGATGGTTTTCATTCAGTTTTTGAGCATCTGAGGACATGTATGAACTGGTTTATAAGGGAGGTTCTTCTAACAGTATGTAACAGCTCCAGATTTAAAGAGCATAGGATTAGAGAGAGATCTACAAGAAAACCATTTGACCAATGGAATCATCTGGCATGATTCTCACGTGCGAAAATCTGGGTGGACCTTACCGGGAATCAAACCCGGACCGCTTAAGTTGGAGGCAATCGTCATTGCTACTCTGCCAACTGTGGGTTGTTAAAAACAAAAGCTATGGCCAAGTTTTTTTAAGTACATACAAGTATTCTTCAAAACTTTTTATCTGAAAGAGTTATGTTTAAAATCAATTTGTTAAAAAGCTACTTTAAATTATGTTAACAATTATTTCCCATTGAAGCTCCAAGTAGTCTGATCTCTTAAGAGCGCCGTCTACGTATCCATTAGAGACAGATGCGATGGAGCTACAAGGGTGATCTTGAAGTGCATATGAAATGCTGTATCATCACAACGTACTAACCACGAACTAGCGTGCAAGGTTCCAGGCGATCGATTTCTGCTTCGGGACTATAAGCTGTTACCATTGAATTTTATTAGTGGAGTCTGTAACAAAGTTCAATGCACATTTCTATTTGTTTTTCGCATACATCCAGGTAGTACATTTTGAAGTAAGGTGGTTTGAAAAGACAGTTTTTCGGTATGTTTTTTTGCTAGGAAAAACATATTTACCTACATATTACAATGCATTTGAAACAGGTGGTAGGCGGTGCCCTTAAGATACAGTTGGCACATTAACATTTTTGCAGTGTGTTAGGAGAAAGTTATTTTTAAATAGATACCATAGCATTTGTTTGATTTCATTTTCAATGAAAACACATTTAAAACTATGCTTCTCTATTTTTCTTTTCTAGATATCATGCTTAGAAACAAAGTTTTGGGGCACCTCAAAATGGCTAACAACATCTTTTTCAGGCTGATGTCGCTGTAAAAATACCAGCTGAAATCGTAAAACAAAAATAAAATAACATGCACTGGACTATACTATGCACTTTCCATAAATAAAATGGAATGGTAACCGTTTTCACGGCCCATGTGTATGTGACACGTTTGTTGATGCATGGGCATTCTATCAGTCCTGTGTTTCCGTACTTCAAATGCGGCATCTAGCACCAGTTGTATAGGGCTCTGAAGATAAAGGTGCTATACCAATGCACGTTAGTTTACAATGTTAACACATAAATTGCACAATGTATATTTTTAGTTTTCATTAGTTAATTATTTTTTTTTAACTAAGCTCCTTAAATTTATTGTTTATGGCAACTGCAGAAAGGAAAATATTAATTTTTTTTAAATTTTGTTATTTGGAGATAGGCACAATTAATGATTTAGCTATACAAAATCAAATTTTATATTATTGTATGTTCCCGCGGGTATTGTAAAATAAGTACTAAAAATAATTTTGTCCTGATTGTGTTACAAAACATTGTTTAATTCTAGAGTTCTATAAATAAAAGAATAATAGTAAAGCAGTGCACACCAGTTTAGTGTATGCAGAGGTGCTAGTCAGTGGCCGCTTAGCACTCCATAAGTTTATGCCTCACACATGCAGAAGCAGCATATTGTATCAATAATAATCAAAAGCGACCTAATGTCAGTGGTTTGGATTTTATGTTGATTACACTTTCTAAGTTTATTGTTTTCACTAGTAGACATTGAAATATGTGGTTGGAGTATGTAGTTATCGTTTGTGTAAGATTTTGTCGAAAGAGTTCATAAAAATAGGTACCACCAATTACAAGCAGTCGTAATACACTCTTATTATGGTGTTTCTGAAGTGTAAATCACTATTTACATATAAATGTTTAAATAACTCATTTGCTTTTGGTCTGATACAGATGAATTAATATTTGTGATTTGGAGTAACTTTTTTGCTTGCTCTTCTGAACACTAGGTTAGTTACTAGTATATGGATAGCTTTAGTTAGAGCTCATAATATTGGCTGCATACACCAACTAGCCACCAATGCATAATGTGTTCTATTCCTGGTAGGGTTATTCCCATTTTTTTTACATGCAAAAGATTAGAATGGAGTGAGTTATGGGCATCTTTATTAGCATAATTCTGTAAGCTGGCTCACAATTTTTCCATGTAGGGGTAAGGATGGTATTGAGTTTGGCCAGTAGCTTTTGTTCAGGATGCTGTACTTCTTATACCATGTCCTTTCATTCTGATCTTGCTCTGGTTTTGTTTTTCCTCATCCTTTCCATGGGTTTAGTGCACACCAAATCTAATAATACTGTCAGTGTATCTCCTTTCTTGTAGTGTCATCTTCTTGTATTCTATGGTCGTAAGTTTTTGCACATTTGTTTAGTTCACAGCTCTGCTTCAAGTGTATTATGTCCACTTCTAGATGTCAGAGCAAAGACTAATTTCTCTGTGTTATTGTTGCATTGAGCCAGGTGCATGAATGGCCGTGTTAGTCAAGCAATGTACTTGTACTCCAATTGTATCTCAACTCTACTCTCACTGATAATTGTTTTTGAAAGTAAGTGTTGTAGCTATGATGATTAGATATTTTCTTTAGGTATAAGTTGTGAATTTTGTGTTACTTAGCAAAGAAGGGGAAGAACTGTGGCTTTGTGACAAACAGAACTTTGCATTCATTAAAGTTTTTTTTTTTTTGTTACGTGTTTCTATAAAAAGTATAAGTATTGGTTTAAAAATAATACTATATTTGATATCTATCATCAAAAGAATAATTTGCAAAGTGATAATAAGAGTCATGCTTAGATTAGATACTGAATTCTTTAATGATTAGTTTGCTACATCCGTGGTATTTACTTTCATTTTAGTTATGAAGAAATTCTTATTTTTGATGAGAAGAGAACATTATAAAATTATGATGGGAGAAACTAACGGTTTATTTTTGATAAGGTACTTATTATTAGCCTGGGTTCTGATGTCGTCTCCTTCTGAAATCCTGGTAGAATAGTTAAGCTCTAGAATATGCAACTCTGTGATGCTAGTGGGGAAAAACAGACTTACTCATGTATTTTACCGTTCAGTGATTTTAAGTAAAGTAAAATATTGTAAGCATTGAAAAAAGTATTACTGTAACTGAATTTAGTTCCATGCCACAAAATTTATGTTTTGGAAACTATTCAGTTACTGATTATAAAAACATCTGTAGTATTTTCCATTGAAACAATGAATCTAAATACTACAGTGAAAAGAAGTCTCCAATTTAAGATGTTTCCTGCTTAGTATTTGAATTATTTTGCACTTTGCCTAATAGCACATGTGTAGAGCCACCTGTTTTCTGTGAAAATTTTTTCATGCTGTCGATAATTTTGATGAGGCAATTTTGTTGACTTTTTCATTAGTTTTCATGTCAATTCGTTATAAATTTCTCTAACTTTGTAAACGTCGAACAAAAATTTTGGAGGTAACGAATGTGTGTAAAGTATCGTACTATTAGTTAAATATAAAAATAAAATTACTTTCATTACACAACTATGTTAGAGTGGTTTAAAATCTACCCATTTGTTACATCTGATGATTATATTAGGATTATAAACACACTTAACATATGAATGTAATGGAGGGTACAATTTTATAAAATAACATTAGTCGCAAGAGTTACCTGTTATCAGCATTTTTTTTTTTTTTTCAGATAAAATCAGACACTGTCGAAAAAAATTTAGAAAATTCAGTTGGCCTACTTAATATTAGGTTATGTTGAACCCCCTAACAAATTAAGCACCCAACTATATAATTAAACTGTGAGATAATTTTATTCACGTCATATTTTATAGCATTGCATTGGTATTAATTACTCGAAGTTACAAAAAATGCAGTAAAGAATAAAAGACTTTGAATAGCATAACCTACGTACCTTGAATTTGTTCATTTGTGTTTCACTTCTAAATGTTCTATTTAAGAGAGAACAATTTTACCCCCGTTTTCACTCTTTATTTGTAGCCAGAATATTTATGCTGGATTTTGTCATTAGTTCCTTGCATTTTACGCAATGCGGGAAGAAAATTTACGTTGTGTCACTTTCCGAGACTCCCATTTTGGCAAAATACATGTACGTCACATCATTACAAACTTAAATTTCTTTGTTCGTAAGTAATGGTGCCATATTAAAAGATATAATATTTATTTCATCATTACGAGTTTCAAACAAAAATAAACGAGAATCACATAAAACAGGATAAACAAACACGTTGTGTTACTTAACCCTATTTCGTTGCTTAACCCAAACAACCGCCATGTTCCTGTCGATACTCTCAAAACTTGCTTTCGCGGTCGAAAATGGATTTTCTCTATTTGTATAATCAATATCTCAAATCAGACATAAGTTACCTCAGAACATGCAAAAAATTGTGCTATTTTTTCATAATTTCGCACATAATTGATCAATTTCGTGATTTCAAACAGAAGTGGCAAATTACGCAAAAATTTTGCGATTTTGCACGACATGAAAAACAGGTGCCTCTACACATGTGTAATTTGTACACTTAATACATTTTTCTTTTTAATTAGAATTACGGTATTTCATATTGTACTACCACTAACATCTTAAAAGGGTTTCACTGTATATTGTAATTAATATGTAAACTTAATTTTCTGTGTGAAAATAATTTCGCAGCATAATATAGTAATAGTATCAGAGAAGAAGAATTCAGGCTCAAAAATAAAAGTTGAAGAAATTAGTTATCACGAAATGGAATATAAAGACTGAAAAATAATTAAACTGACAAATCTCGTTATTTTTCATGGGACACCAAAACAATTTGGCATTGGACTGGTAAAACCATTGTTCATTCATCAAACATACTTAGCCTGGGTAAAAATAGTATATCAGTTGTGTACAGGCATCACAGTGGATGTGCCCTTGATGCTAATGTTTATTTTTAAAAGTATGTTTGACGATAAGTTTTAATTTTTTATGTTACTTGTTGAATTTTTTATGTTACTTGTTGAAGGTTGATTTTAAATAGAGAAAAATAACTGTGTATTATTAGCAAATTTTGTGTGTGTGTGATCGTGAAATGTATTTGGCATAACAGTAACAATGTCTGTTCTTCACATACCTTAAATTTTTCACAATGACCAGCTGGGCCAAATCAGAATCATTTCTGTTCTCTTGTCTCCTTAGACTATTTCTTTTGCCCTTGTTTTTTCAATGCAAATTACTGAAATTTATATTTATTGGATACCTATTCTTCATTATACTCTTAAGTGTACCTTAGCTGTTTATTAATTTGCTGCAGGCAAGTTATTTTCCAGTAGTGTGCCTTCCATCAGTTGGATGTATGTAGTTATGCAATGGTAAGAAAAGCAACAAAATTTGTATTTTGAAATGCAAAGTCGTTCCTAAATACTCTTTCAGATGTCTTCTATTATAAAATTGTAAGTGTGAGTGTTGATATTTATGAATATTGTTAATGTTTGTTTGTCTGTGGACTTCTGTATTCTTGAGTGCGGTAATACAGTACCTCAATAATAGGAAGTTTGTTTCTTGACCTACTGTTGCTTAGCTATATACTGTAACAACCTCTGTTGCCCCCTTTTTGAAATTTTCATTTACGTTACTGTAATGGTGGGTTTGCTGGTGTAAATTGTATAATTTGAGTAATAACTAGTATTGAAGCAATACAGTTAGGACTTCTTGTTAATATTTGATTTGTACTAACTTGCAAGTTAAAAAGTACATAACTAAAATGTGTTTTATTTTCTGCAATTCACGTTATATCTGTTTATACTATAAATGTAATATTAAAAATAAAATACCTAAAAGAGATTTAATTGAATTAAACAGTATGTGACAAATAATTCAGAATTTTAAATTTGATATTGTATAAAAAGAAGACTTTATTATTATTTACATATACCTACATATTGTGTTTAAAATAATTATTAATCAATTTATGATGTGTGCAATAATGCGTGTTGTATGTACTGTAATTAGTAAGAGTTCCAATATTATTGTTTGATACTCATTTTGAAAATGTAAGTGGAAACTGTAAAGCAGTTTTTTTTTCCTAAAGTGTAATTGTCGACCCTGTAAGCAAAATTTTTTAGATCTTGTGCATTATATATATATTTTTTTTTTGAGAGAGAGGGAGGGAGAGAGAGAGAGAGAGAGAGAGAGAGAGAGAGAGAGAAAGAAAGAAAGAAAGAAGGTCTAAAAGTGTCATAGGTAAGCATTTTAAAGCAACCATTACCAGCTAATAACAGTGAAAATTTGTATTTGTTTTGTGTAGTCCATTGAGTACTGTATTTGTATTTTGAAATCTTGACACTTGAAAATATAGGCATTCCAGTTACTTATAACAGGTTATAGAAAAACTGTCTGTCTTCTTATGCTACTGAGTTTGTAAGATTATCATTCAATTTGCTTGTAGTGATAACTGTTTCTTTCACAACATGTGTGCAGTAAAGTTAAAATGTGCCACTCATTTTACAATGTGCAATATTATCAGTCTTATGTTTAAGCACAGAATTTTTTTTAATGAACTGAACTGGTGATGTTTTAAGTAAATTGTAATCAAAAAGCCATGTAATTTAATCATTGTGTACATATAGGTTTAAGAGCATTTTTAAAGTAAATATTAAATAGTATTTAAATTATTGTACTTTTTTTAATGACATGTGGGTTGTGGTATTTAAATAACAGTGGCCCCTAATACTTTCTGTACATATTGTATAGAAATTTACTTTGGGATATGGGCCAAAGTAGAAAAGACATTGTTTTACAGTTCACCTCTAAGCTTGATTGAAAAATCCAGCACACTTGTTCCTGTGTCTCATTAATGAAATGTTCTCTCTTGAGAAATTAACAGGTTTTAATGTATGTACACATATTTGTGCCCTTGTATGATAAATATGTTGTCTTCATTTGTTTTTCCACAATTTTAAGCATATGCTGCAAATTCAAGAATTATTGTGTAAATTTTTACAAGTGATATGTACAATTGAATTAAAATTTTCGAATTTCTGTACTTTGATATTGTATGGTTACAAAAGAAAAGCTAACATAAGCCAAACCATCTGCATTGTCACTTGTATATACTGATGCAAGCGTTAAGCTGGGAATTTGAAGACATTAAAAATCATATCACGTAAATAAATTAGCTGGCCACTAAAACACACTGTAATGCCAAACAATGTTGTCTTCTAAAAACTACAAGATTAGTATACAAACATCTTTTGTAAACATCCTCCCTTATCAGTGATCATGCTTATCTGACATTAGAAAATGCTATTCAAAATGTTTACATTTAACTTTTAAACAAAATTTTGTTTGAAAGCAAATAAATTTTATTGATTGTATGTTGAGAAGGGGGTGGTACTAGATAGGTTTTTTATGCAGATTATTCAAGGGGGAGACAGTCGGGGTTAAACTTTATGTACCTAGATTGCTGGAAGACACAATTTTTCCATGGAAATAATTTAAAAATTTGAAAAATTCATGAAAAATTTTGGCAGAAAATTAAATATACAAGGAAAATTGATTAAAAAGGCATTTTGTAGCACATACAGATGAAGCACAGGGTTTGTAGGTAATGCAATTTCACTAAAAGACTTTGAGGATGGTGAGGGTGAGACTACATAGTTTATCAATACAAAACTGCAGTGAAGTTTGGTGTCCTATGTTGCGCATGGCAACAGTGATAAGTGCAAATGGCGATGAGCGTGGATTTGCTGATGGCCAGGTTGCCACGGCTGAATAACTATCCATGTAGTCATTAAATTGTATGATGAGAGTAAAGTAGATAGTGAGTTTTTTATATGTGTATGTCAAAAGCAGTACAATCACTTTTTGGGCCTATTAAACTTTTCTAGCTTGTGCGTGAATTGAAGAATTGTATGCTTAATGTCTACATAAACATTTTTATTGCAGCCTTATTAATATGTGTCCTCTTGTAGAGGGCTCATAAGTCATAATATGTAGAATTGGCTATTTCTTGATCAAATTCTACTTTAGAATGTTTAGAATGTTTTAGAATGTTCTGGTTTTAAATTTTGTACACAGTTTGTCTGCTGATTTCTATAAACTTATATTTTTGTTGACTTTGTAGATGGTCAGGCAAATAATTATTTGACCTGTACATTCCTGATATTTCAGTGCATTATTATTTATTTGTACATGCATTTGGTTTGTAATTCATTTACTCTTTTACACTATATTTTTCATGTCAGTTTTGTAAATTGATTTTATCATTGATTTTTTTTTTCGTCCATTTCCCATCGTAACTATTTATGGAGGCCTTGTCATTCCAAAAGTATTATTATCAGTAATAATAATGTAACATGTAATTCATATGTAAGTAGGTGAAGTGTATATTTGAAAGCGGAAGATATTCCAGCAATGTACATACGAGTGTTGTAATTGTAACCATTATTTGTATATTACAAATGTGGCTTCCGCAAGTTTTACAAAGACAAAAAAATACATTCCGGAAATTATAATGTGATGTCGGTCAAATATTATGACAGTTAAAAATAAAAATTTTATTAACAAATTCATTGCTGTACTTTTTATTCTGTAACATTGTGATACTCATGATAAATAATACCTATATACATAATATAATTTTACAATTTTTTTATACATAAAAGAAAACAGATAATAGTAAAATTGTCTCCCAGTTTTGTTGCAGGTAAGTTTCACTACTGTATGTTTTCTAGTTATTTTCTAGTCAAACATTTACAGTAAATGGTTTTTGCTAGTTGATTAATGATAATTAATTTTAAAAAATTACCAAAACCATTGTTCTTTTGTCTTGAAAAAATTTTATACTTCAGTAAGAACTATTTTCATCAAACTTGCAGACAGTTTTGTGATGTTTGCTCTAGTAGTCAGCCAATAAAGATTATTCCCAATAATACAAATACAAATTGATATTCCAATACAATGAAATCCCGATTTTATGAACTTGGATTTAGCGAAAAATTGATTTTGCGAAAAGGTTTCGAAATCATAACCTGTAGTTCCCTTCTTAACAAACTCAGATTTTACGAAACATCAAATTAGCAACACATTTTTGAGAACCATTGTGTTTCATTAAATCAGGGTTCTACTGAATATCCAAACTTTAGAATTTACTGCAATATTATTGGCCATAGTAAATAAATGTTAGAAATGCTGAGACATGTTACTATGCTACTGTGATTCGAACAAAGAGGAAAGTGTTAAACCACAAATAATGTAGTTTTTGAATTATCATTAGTGTAATAATATTTGTATACAGTTATGATCATACAAATAACATACTGTATGTTCAAAACTTGCTGTTACATATTGAACCCATTGCAACTGCATTAATAGAATTGTGCCAACATCGTACCACTTGGCAGTGACATTGAACACAAAAACTATGTATTAGGCCAGTCTGAAACAGCTGACACAAATGTTACACAACCTTGCATTTGTCTTAATGGAGAGATTTATAATATTTTTATTTTAAAAGTTAAGTTATAAGTTCCACACTTTTTTTCGTATACATAACTCAAGAAGATATAATTAAAGAAAGTTTTCTTTTTTGCTTGGTAAAACATGTACCACCATGTTAATGTCTCTGTTACATCATTGTACATGTTATTGTATGAAACTTTTACACTTCACATTCAGGTCTTAAAATCGTGTTAAGTAGTTCATGTAGTAAGAATGGTACAACTGGAACTCCAAAAAATTATAAATGTATATAGTAGTTCCTATGTGCAGCTATATAATGAAATTTACTCAAAATATAATTCCTACTTCACCATCTGACATTGAGACAAACGATGTGGTTTAAGCTACAAGAAGAGACCTAACAGTTTGCTCTTAGTGAAAAAAGATACGATTTATGTATGTTGTAATAATTTCATTATATAGTATACAATATGACACAGTTAGATAAAATTAATTGGTTCTTTTAAGTTCGATGGTCAGTTTCCTGTCAGAGAGCCAGGTTTGGTTGAATGCATTCAAGCTACATATTAGCTTGGTTGGTTTATATTTTGGATGCATGTGAACTTAATTCAGCTGACTTTTTAAACCAAAATTAATGATTCTCGACCAGATCTGAAATAATAAAATGAATTTGTAGTTTTTTATCAACACACTGTAATTTGAATTTAATTGACAAACTGAAACTTTTGATTGAAACATCGCAATGTGTGAGAGATGGCTTGTTATCTTCACTGCTCTCAAATCAGCACCAGTGAAATCTTCGTTATTAGCAATAAAAATCTGCAACCATGCATGCATTAGCAACAGGCAAATTTCCCCAAGTTATCTTTTTTGTAACCGGTTTCACAAAATGTTATCAGTTTTTTTTTTAAATTCAGTCTAAAGTTCCGATACACACAATTTGACGCCATACAGGTTTTTATAAGTTTCAAATGCGCAAACAAGTTTTTTAATTTTTTTGAATATGTGTCCTGTCTATTTATTTGTGTAACAAACCTCCAAATCTATTAAAATTCTACAAAACCGCCATGACAGTAGCTGCTGCCATCTAGTGGATGGTGAAATAACTACTATTTGAAAACTTGGTAATGATTCTCCCTATAAGAGAAACGGATGTATTGCGCTGCTGTATTGTGAAAACCGAAGATAATATTACGCCAGTATTGCTGCTATTTTCCATGAATCAGTGTTGTCTATAGTAATGGCTTTATTTACTGTCATGAGACAATTATACCTTGTAATCTTGAGCATGAAAACGGCCAAAGTAAATAAAACAGGATGCTTGAGCCATGGAAATATAAAGGTGTGAATAAGGAAATATTTTGTATTGTTCTGTTAATAAACCTTTAAACATGTGTAATTGATTCGTCAAGTGTACATTTGTGGTCTCGATAGCGAGGGAATATTTCACAACCTGAGGGGTAATTTTGTTGCACACTATGAGTAATTTTGGTTTGTTCAAAAGAAATGTGTGTGTGTGTGTTGGTGTGGTTCGCTTGCAGTATAAGGGGGCTGCGGCACCACGCACTATGGTCGTCCACTCTCTCTGTAGAAATGATTTCCAAATAAATAAATAAATAATGAAAATAAATAAACTTATTACTTATTGAAATTGATTTAACGAAGATTTTGCACAGTGAATATTGCTTCACATGGAAGGTGTTATAAAATGTAAAAGGCAAGACACTTAAGTATTTTTAAGAATGTTTTCTAGCATTGTTCTGCAAGTACAATTTTCTGCAATGATTAAATCTAAAAAAAACCTCTTTCACTGTAATTGTGTACTACGAAATTGAAAATGCAAAGCTGAACATTCACTTTTGTGGCAGGTAATGAGTTGACACAATCTTTTTATAATATTGATTTTATAAATAAAAGTATTGAGAAATTTTATTTTTTGCAATTTTGATAAATTTGTTATGAATGGCACTTCAGTTTATGAATAGAAGCAACACATTCTATACGTCAGTTGTGGCTCCAACATAAGTTAATGAATATTCAAAGAACATGCCACCGCATTTGTTCCAACCATTATATTTTTTAGGTTAATGACACTGCTCTGCTATTGTTGTCAGGTGATTGTGGAGGCCAAACAATAGATCCTGGCCTGACTATCTAGATTTCTGTTTTCCACAGTTTTCCACAATCGCTCCACTCAAATTCCATCCCGTTCCCTGTCTGTTTGAACTTTCGGATCAGCTTCTTATGACCTACCATGCAATATGAACTCCACTGCCAATTTGTAGGCCAGGGTGAATGAGTGAGAGAGATTTTGGTCAGCGCTCAACATCAAGGTCTTTAGTGCTGGTGAGAGGTAACATGAGGTGAGTATGAAGTGCCAGAATGAAGGGCTGGGGGACGCAGGAGAGCCCCGAGAAAACCCGCCGACCAGCGGCGTCATCCAGTACAATTTCCACGTGCGAAAATTTGGGGACCGGCTCTGCCGGAATCGCCGTGGTGGGAGGTGAATGGTCTGACCATTCAGCCTCATGGTCTCTTTGTCTGCCAGGGAATGTGTTGTTATAAGATCATGCATGTTGCGTGCACTAATGGATGGCGCAAAGTTATGATGGAAACACATTCAGTGTCAATGTCTTGTTTGCAGTGGAACATCTTCCTATAACTCAGGTATAAGATCTTCCAGGAAAACCACACATTTGTTGCTCGAAACCAACAACACGTCACCGATGATCCTCTCCCACGTATGCATACTGAACTTTTTTTTTTTAATAATTTAATGGCCAACAGCTTAATACACCCACGGCCAATAACGAGAATAAATAATCTAAACCACTATAATTCAAAAATACTCAATTATAAACAACTCGAAAATTCTAGAAGATTCAAGAACAGCACAAAAACATAACGTGTGCCGAATTCCCGACACAGGATCCAAAAAACACTGAACCACCGTTGGTAACTGCAGACATTAGTTCATAAATTTGTTGTGGGAATTTAAAGTAAAATGACATCCAAAATGTACTTCATGGGTAAAGACAATTTCTTTCTGAAACCATATATATGCATCTACTTTCTGGCGCAGAAATTCGTCAGCGGACTATAATCTAATGGGAAAATATGAAGGACTCAAAGCGTGCACTTTCACCAAATGTAACTGATGCCAGTGGTGAATTTAGAAACATTTTTTTAGGGGGTGGGGTGGGGGGGTCTTATGTGATTTTATGGATTGTAAAATGTACCAGCCATCTCAAAAGTGTGGTTGTTTACTGTTGAGGGGAAGGCCGCCCCCCTCCCTCCCTTAAATCCACCCCTGGTTAACACAGCATGTACTATAGCATCACTTGCACAACGGTACACTCTAGTAATAGTGCTGGGATGGTTTTTAACCACATGCAACAATAGCCCTTTAAGCTTTCGCATTCGACGAAGATGCAAATCAAACTGTCACTTTACATTCAGGTGTTCCCGTAATCTGCGCTACAGTATGTTCGTTTCCCACAGCGCTGTACACGAGATGTTTGTCAAGTTTTAAACTCGTAAAACTGCATATCCTTAATGTTCATAATACGACTTCCTTCGTCAGTAAACACACATTTCAGTCTCAGGGTATGGAAAGGTACGATGTCGAGCGGACAACTGGAATATTCATCAATAAAATCTGAACTACTTATCAAAAGTCAATGATATTTTTTTTGCTGAGTAAGTTAGATATTTTATCAGTGGATGTTTGCTTGTATAGAACTATGCTGTAGTATGCTTTACTTTCGAGTAAAAAATTAAAAACTGTTTTTAGAAAAATACAGCTTGAAACCACAAAATCTGCAAAAATGGAAAACTGTAATTTTTATAATTTTTAATATGACAATATCTAGGCTTTTTTAATAACCGAATTTTAAAAATACGTTTTGATTTGAAAATTATTTTACTGTCCGAAAATCTATGCACTTTCTTTTAAATGATAAATATTATGAACATGTGTGGTATTCGGCACACTTGCCCTAAACAAGATTGAAGATGAATGTGACTGTTATGAAATATATGAAAAAGAAGCGGAGTTTGAAAGTAAATTGAAAACGTATAGTATTATGCCTATACGCAATATAATTTATCCTACAGCATTCCTTATAGGTCTAAAACGAATTATAATAATTAAAATAAAAGAAATTGTTTGTTGAAAATATTGTAACATAAGGTAAGTGATAAAAAATATTTAACATCAACAGGTACAGTGTGGTGTCGCAGTAGACAAAGAGAAGTGCATTGAATTGTTTCAGTTAAATTTACACTCTGTCGCTCAATATAAAAGAAGACTAAGTAATGAAGAAGGTTACCAAAATACAGCATTTAAAAATGAAATTATTTTAAAAATAACCTATTTAGATAAATATTATAAAAGCAGTGTTAAAAAATGACAGAAATGAGAGAATTCGAAGCAAAAGGATCTCTAAATGGATACTAAATTGAATACACGAATTAGAATTAAGAACAATTACATGCAACCAATTGATCTTCTTATGTTGATCTACAACAAAAAAATAAAGATGCCATTATAAACGTTAAAAATAATAATTAAAAAGGTTTTGTATAGTCAATTTTATCAGCAATTTATACTGCAAAAATTTATCCTGCAAGAGTTGCACATTATGAACAATATCAGGCATCAGAGTGAGGTTGTTTTTTTTTTTTTTTTTTTTTTTTTTTTTTTTTTTTTTTTTTTTTTTTTTTTTTTTTTTTTTTTTTTTTTTTTTTTTTTTTTTTTTTTTTTTTTTTTTTTTTTTTTTTTTTTTTTTTTTTTTTTTTTTTTTTTTTTTTTGTAAAATCAGTCTACTTTGTCTCAATTTTTGTACCAAGGTTTTAATAACCACCAATTTAGCTTATTAATTATTGCGTTTTATTATTAAAGAATTATTACATGACTGCAAAATCTGTCAAAGACTGTTTAATCTTCCCTACCAACAAATGTATGGAAATCTATCCAACTAAATTTGTTCATGTTATCAAACTATATTACAAAGAAATAGCGTACAGTATAGGCTTTAGAATAACCTCTGGTTGAGGTCCTGGCTGTGGTATTCATTATTGACAGGCAGTGTCTCTCACTTGACACAGTATGTCAGAGGGAGAGTAAATCTGGTAAACAAATCCCTTCTAACCAGTGTTTGGTACAGTTGGAGGAGACAGGCACTAACTAACCTGATTTTTCCTTAAGTATGACTTTTCTCTGTTACTATGTATAAGTTTGCCACTTTTCAGTTGTAGAAGACTTGTGATGTTTCAACCAGAATTCTGTTTTGTTACCTTGAATTTGGTACAGTATTTTCAGTTTAAATCTTATTTTTGTTGTTCTTTCATGTGTGATGTTTCCAGGTTTTCAGACTGTCCATGAGCCTTTCATCAGTGCCACTACTATGCTTTTGTTTATTCTTTCAAGGTTTTTATAACTTCAAGTAATTTTTTTTTTTGTTGCAGTTTTATGATTTATTTTTGAAGGCAACTTTTAAGGTTGTAAAGAAGAAACATGGTGAGGTGCAAATACAGAAGTGATTGGCTTCACCAGAAAGACAAAATTGGGTACAAAATATCTTTCAGGGCAGAAAAACATAGTGATTATGAACTGTTTTGTAAACTTTTTGCGTGTGTTGTTAACGTATCTAACAAAGAATTACATGCTGTTTTACAACATTCTGAAAGCGCAAAACATAAAAAATGGTATAGTGATGTTCTTGGAGGTAAAAATTTCTGCTAATGAATTTTTCATCAGATTCAGTTGACCAAGTGCCATCATCATCATTGTCAATTGATCCACTTGAAATTCAAAGTTCCTCATCTGCATGTACATCTCGAGCAGAGCAGAGCAAGTCTCTATCAACAGTACGTATTTACAACTCCAGAGATAAAGCTACACATGCTGAATTGATATGGACAATGAAAAGCATTTGTAGCAACTACTCGGACAATTTATGTTCAGATATAAAATCTACATTTGAATGTATGTTTCCAGGAGAGTTGCCAGATGGTTTTTCTATCTGCCCCAAGAAAATGTAATATTTGGCCTCAGATGCTCGTGGTGTATATTTCTATGAAGAAATGCTGGAAGATGTTGGCTCATTACCTTATACAATTTCCTATGATGAGACTACAAATGCTGAAAGCAAGAAAGAACTACAAGTTACTATCACGTATTGATCTGATCTCTGGAATCAAGTTGTTAGGAGACATCTTGAAACCTTCACTGGTAAAGCTGATGGTGTTACTCTTCATTCTTTAGTAAGCAAGGCCATCACCAATGCAAATTTGTCATTGAAAAATCTTCAGATAATTGCTTCAGATGGACCTAACGTAAACATTAAAGTCTTGATGTTAAGGAGGAGAAGATGGAAATGTATTCTAAAGGTTTGGTAAATATTGGAACTTGTCCCATTCACATTGTTCATAATGCTTTCTTAAAAGTTATGGATGTGTTTGGTGAAGATGTGATGACATTAGTGATTGATGTGTATCACTATTTTCATGGATGGCCTTCACATTGGTAAGAATATGAGAAGATTCAACAGCAGTTAAATCTACCACTACACAGATTTTTGAAACATACTTCTACCCGATGGTTATCATTAATAGCTGCGTTGAAAGTTTAATCGAACAGTGTGCTGGTTTAGAAACATGTTTTTGAAGCACATTCCATCCAATAAAAGTAAAGATATTTTAAAGAAGGAGAGTGTGAGGAAAGTTACATCTTTACTCAAACAATCAGGGATTTTAGCTCAACTTAATTTCACACTGTCTTCTGCTAAATTGTTTCAAAAATTCACTAAGTGTTTCCAAAGTGAAGCTCCTTTAATTCATGTTCTGCATTCAGAGTTTATAGAAGTTATTGGAACTCTGGCTGGCAAAGTATGTAAAGGTGCTGCTGTAAGTGAAACCAAGTCATCTTCATATGATTGGACAAGTTGCATGTTGTTTGAGGCAGTTAATTTAGTGCTTTTACAACAACTGGTACTGAAAGAAGCTGTCGATACATTAGGAAAGTATCAAAATCACTATCTGTTGTGAGTTTAAATGATACACACATTAATTATTTTTAATGTCACTCTTTATTACCTCTTTGTTCGTTACATGTTACTCAATCACTGCCATCTTTTTCACTGTGGGTCACACCTGCCCCCTTCCTACTTTTCATTCCCAAGGCCTACCTCCCGTAGGCCTACATCATCTTTCCCCCTTTTTTTTTTTTTTAAATTTGTTAATTTTATTGTTATTATTATACATATAACACTACCTAAGTGATCGAGAGATCATAGAATCAATAAACCTTACTGCAATTTGGTTACACATGTTACAACAAATAGGTTTTTTAACAATCACAGTTAAACACAAGTAGGCCTATATCTTATGTTGAAGACCAGAACATTATGTGAAGGTCCAATCTTGTACACATACACACTATACACTGTTTTACACATAAAGAGAGCCTATATAGCTACGCTACAAATGTAATATCTTCTGCAAAGATTAATTTATGGATCCCTGAATACAAAATGGTTACACATCTTACAACACACAGGTTTTAACAATCACAATTAAATACAACACTTCTAAGGCACATCTTATTTTCAAGACCCAAGCATTACGTGAAGATTCAATACGGTACACATACACTCTGTACACTGTTATACACATAATAAGGCTTATATGGCTAGGGTACAAATGTAATCTATTTACAAAGACAATTTTACATGATACTATATTAGTGCATTTTCAAAATAAATCCATCCAACAACGTTGACTTCAAGGACAATCTGTACATACTTGTTTCCTTTTAATGTGTCTGCGATCTGCTGTCTCACGAGTTGACTTCATATCATTGTGAACATTTTGATGACCTGTTGTTGCTGTTTGCAGCTGACTCTGAGCGTGACTGGTGTCCCAACCCAACCAGTCTTCCTCACTTGTGGCTGTCTCATCAGAATCACTCCCACCCTCATTTTCATTGGGTTCACTCACACCCTCATTTTCATTAGGTTCACTCACACCCTCATTTTCATTAAAACATGCTTTTTCTTCACCTGTCTCATCCGCTTGATTGTATTCTAAATCAGAGTAGTTTTTTTCCTGTGTATACTTATTGTATGATGGTTTTAGATCCCTCGATGTTCGTCTAATTACATTTCCTCTGTAGTTTTTTACCCAATAAGATCTAGGTGTTTCATGCTTGCCTACAATTACACCTGGCTTCCAAAACTTGTCATGATGCGTCCTCTCTACTACAGTCTGTCCACTTTGAAACTCAAGACAGTTCCTGTCTGATGTTCTATTATACCATTGTTTTGTACTCTCTTCTCTTTGCTCCAACCATTCCTGAACACCCTCCTTTATCCTTGGTTTGAGCTTGTTCCTTGCCAGTGGTACTTTCGTGCGAACTAATCTGCTGTTTAATAGTTCAGATGGGGAAACTCCTATCCCAGGAATGGGAGTGTT
>PNEQ01103683.1:0-14703 GCA_003012365.1 Medauroidea extradentata | reverse complement strand
TCTTTTGTAAATGTTCATTGTAAATGTCCATTGTAAACGTCTGTGATGAATTAATGTTTCTAGTCGCATCGCTGTGTAGTAATATACTATGTCGTAAATAAACGTTTATTGATAGAAATATTTCGTAAAAAATATTAACAGAAGCGTAAAATAACGAGATCTGAAGCAGAAATCGTTGAAACATATTCCAAAGTCTGTGAAAATATATGTTGAAAGAGTTAAACCGTTTAGAATGCTGCGTAAGAAGGCGGCAACCAGTGAAATCGAACGTAGCTCCGTCGCTAGCGCGCCGCGAGCAGAATTCAAGCCGGTTGCGGGTGGGTAGGCAGCCCACTTGCCAGTTCTGTATTGAATCGAAACACACTGTACATCGTAAATGTAATAAAATAGTTGTATATATTGTAAATTAAAGCCGTACCTGATATTTAGACTGTGAGTCTCACTCATATTAAAAGAATACCTCATTTAAACAAGTTATAAAATACTGTACGTTTTATGTAAATATCTCCACCATCACTAAGCAAATAAAATGGAGAATCATTTATAAAAACGTAACAATAGGTTAATTTTGGACGCAGCCACGTTCAGTGCATCTAGTATTCAATGAAATAGTGTTTAGGAAATTTAGTGTCAGCATGACAGGCTAATGTGAATTCAGTTGGTTTATTGCTTTAGGTTCATCGTTTTTGTAAACAGAACTACATCAATAAACATGTCTTACATGCTATTTTCGAGAACTACTCAACCGATTTAAATCAAATTTTATATTTTGACAGTTTGTCGTTCATGCTCTGAATTTGTAGTGTTGTATTGCTTTAGGTCCGCTAATTTGGAAGATAGCGCTGTCTGATTGAATAAAGATATCGTGTCATTTTCGGAAAACCGTCACACCTTTTCAAACCAAATATTGTATTTTGGTGATATTATATTTTAAGCATTAAATTTAATATAATGATTCAAATCCTTAATTTCGGGAGATTACTCATTGTAAGTAAGTACACGCATAATTTCATATCTAGGTAATTACTAAACAAATCTACGCTAAATTTGGCAAGTAAGGAAAATTTGTTAAATTCTAAGCTTAAGATAGATATTCAAAGTGATATTCATATAAATATTTATAGCTGGTAAAAATTTAAATACTATTTTACAATCTTCGGCGAAACTTTGTTTTTTTCCCTGTAATGAGTTCGAAAATCCTGTAAAATTCAGTAAACGCATTGTTGTCTTGTGCTCGTTGACTTTGGAAACACGTTTACGTTGCTATGTACACGACGCTGTCACGTTAAAAATATGTCCGCCTGACAACTACAGCGACAGGGAAAATCAAAGATGCTGTTGCGAAGTATCGATTTGTGACCATGTCTGTGAACTCGCGAAGTATCGATTTGTGGCCATGTCTGTGAACTCCCGGCCGGCTTGTGACCGTCGACTGTTATAGGACTTCACTGGCCGACGCTATCCTAGTTGCCCGTGATAGGGGCTGGAATATAAAATAACATAATAGACATAGGCGTCACCGTGATTTAGTCTAGTGGGTAGGATCAACGATTGAGTTTGGGGGGGGGGTGTGTCTATAAGAATTTATAATTTTAATATATATATATATATATATATATATATATATATATATATATATATATATATATATATATATATAGGCTACATATATAAAGATATATAACAGCAGCAAAGATTTAATATTTTCCTCAAAAACCTATAAGATTCTTTATATTTATAACAACCACAATTAAAATGTTTTCATTAAATACAAATCTACTAACCAATACATGCATATAATTTTTAAAATTGCATTACATGTAATCACAATATGTATACACGAAAGAAATGTGATATAATTGTAAGGCAAAATATATAACACTTCATAATCAGAGAGTGACTCAAACAATACTAAAGACGTACCCACTTTCGGAGGGGGGGGGGGGTTGAATATACACTTTCTTGTCCTTACACCTTGCAGACACTCATGATCATAAAACTACCAAAAGTAGCCAATACACTGCTGTGAAATGATTTAAATTGTAAAAAATCTCACTGTTTAGCAATGTGGAAAAATACAGAGTTTGGTTGTAGAAGGGAGAAGACCAAGTAAAATTGGCAGTAAAATGAATCACTTTATTATTAACAACCTATAAGAGGGAGAGAGAGAGAGAGGTAGGAAAAGAGGAGCCACGGGTATTGGGCGGAGCTTGAAGGCTTCAAAGGTGACAGGAGATACGCCAGAAGAGGAGAAAGTATGCGGGAAGATGACCAACGCGGTAAATTGGGAAATCCCTCCTGTTTAAATCGCGGACAAGACCTCTCCCTCTTCCCCAGCCAACCCAGTTACTTCTGTTCACAGTACTCTTCCTCTAAAACGTGTATGAAGGTTAACCTGCTCAAATTGCATGCCGCCGGCAGAGTCATCACGCATAGTATTTGGATAATTTGTCAGATTTTAATAATATAAAAAAATTATCTTATTACGTAGATATCCTTAAGTAGTCAATGACTTTTACTTTTACTATGAACGATTTAATTTCTTTCATACAAATATATATATAGGAATAGAAAACAATAACATTGTGAATTTACATGGGTCTACTCTTAAACGATACAAATCTAACTTTATTATTTATGGGCAAAACATTTTATGTAATGTCTATAGTTTGCATGGTAAGTAATATCATAAAATTAAGACTCTTCTTTTATTTCCAGTAGCAATTATGAAAGTCTGAGAAACGATACGTCAGATCAGTTTTTATGTGCTTAAATGTTTATATTTTGCATCGCAAGTTGGTTGAAATGTATATAAAAATGAAAGTAATTATTAATCACATTTATGAAACTTTTTTTACATTCACTAATTTTTCACAACCATTATATGCCAATGTAATGCTAATCCTCTCAGCTTCTTTTCTTCTTCGTTGGGGTGTGAAGACCTGTAAGTAGAGAGCTAAGGAGAGGGAGGGAGAGGGGAGAGAGAGGAAGAGAGAGAGGAGAGAGAGGAAGAGAGAGGAGAGGAGAGAGAGGGCGAGATAGAGAGGTAAAGAGAGGGAGAGTGGATGCGAGGGAGAGAGAGGAGATAGAGGGAGAGAGGGTGGGAGAGTGAGAGGGAGAGAGGAAGGGAGGGAGAGAGAGTGACAGAGAGATAAAGAGGCGGTAAGTTAGGTGACACTAGTAGGCCAACTTCAAGGTTGCCTATGATAGAGTATCGAATGCTTGGAAAAGGGCCTCATAATGTTACTTTCACATACAGCGGGGACGGTAACTAGAAATACTATTTAATATTTACATGATTCTTCCGAAATATTTTCGCACCAAATGTAACCACATAAAGTAATAATTCCGTGAGTATTTTAATTTTCAAGTTACAGAGCTTTGAAAATGCCATATTTTCAAACGCAGCCGTAAACGTTGAAAACACGTCCTTATTGGCTAACACACGTATGACGAAATTGGACAGTTGTTTTCGATCGCTGCACTCCCGTCAAGGCATTATAGTCGGTTTTGTAATCATACACTGACATAATAAAAAACTGGTCAAATTTGATAAACCAAGCTAACTCGTAAAATTTGCTCGTTGTCAATGCATGCACCGTTACAGTTGAAGATTTTCTTAGCAAAAATCGAAAATTGCATTGGTACTGAGTTGAAAAGAGTGAAGACATCAAGGTAGCTCTCGCAAATTTCGACGTTTTAGTGGTAAGTGTGTCTGTTTAATTCAAATTCCGGAGTGATTATAACTTACTACGAATCCATTTCATTGTATCAAATCCGCTCAAGAATACTATATTTTGTTCAACCTACCGAGCCAACATTTTGAATGCGTTTAAGCAGACCTGCTATAGCTCTTACATACTGGTGATCAAGCGTTCTGATTGCGCGATTCGGGAACATAATAACACATTAATTTATCTATTAAAAATCCATTCTTCTTCCCAATTATTGTTACGTTTCTTGTTAGTGACAGCAGCAGTCCTGCCATCTTTTGACGTATTTTGCAAAATCCCGCTCACATCTCGAACTATCGACCAATCACAGGGGACTTGCACTCGGCTATTGGCTAAGCCGTTTCGACAGGCAGGCGGGTCGACCACGCAGCGGAACAGCAACAACACAATAAATTGAACAAACATCGAGATTTTGTTGCAACTTTTTAACTTAAAAGAACTTATTTATTTCATGCTTACCTTGTAATGCGGCACACAATACACTGAAATAACCACCGCATGCATTAACTATACTTTTGTCGTTTATATCAGACACTTTCAGGTTTCGTATTGTTTTGGGACCGGGGTGGCCGAATGATCAGACCATTCGCCTCCCACCAGGGCGATCCGGGCTCGATTCCCAGCGGAATCAGTCCCCAGATTTTCGCATGTGTGTGACGATGCCGTTGGTCGGCGGGTTTTCTCGGGGATCTCCCGTTTCCCCCACCTCTTCATTCCGGTATTGCTCCATACTCACCTCATGTCACCCTTCACCAGCGCTGAAGACCTCGATGTTAGGCGCTGACCAAAATCTCTTACTCACTCATTGTCACACGGCGCTGTTGTAAATATTGTATTTGGAGTAATTTTAATTGTATTGCTGCACAAAGAAGCTACTATAGACATTCATATAATACCCGTTCTTACCACACAAACAACTGGATTTAACGCATTTTCACGATTCACGAACTAAACGTAAGTTGCTGTAGAGTTACAAACAAACATACATGCAATAGCTAGTCCAATGGTGCCACAAAGACATCAACATGGCGACAATCGTTTTTACTGAACTAAATAAAACGCTTTTTTTATGTACGTCTTTCTCGGGTTATACGGATGCAAATAAAGAAAGTGTGGTACCGTTATTCATTATATTAAACGTACAGTTTGTAAATAAAAATAAAATTAAAATAATAGGTAATATCCCCATTGGTGAGTGGAGACTAGAGGAATGTGTTCAGAAAATGATACGTCTACCGCGCCCCGATATTTCTGCCGTCGGCACTGCAGAACATTAAAGGATGTCCTGCCACAGTTTTGAAAACGCCGTTCGCATTAGACTGTAGGTCTTTCTATCTATGGATATTTCTATCAATATCCTTCCTCCTTTTGTGGATAACTATTCGAATTCCAATTTTTTTTATCCTGTATTAATGTGAGCGGTGGTGACTTTGAACACATGGGGTAAATTAGTACACAAAAAAAAACTCATCACGTGACAGTCCTGAGAAAAAGATATTTACTACACACGTGGAACATAAAAACTGTGTAAAAGTGTCACACCATGTTTCCAAAGTCACCCCCGCTTATGGTACCTGCAGGCGTAACCTGGTGGTATCGGGCGAACCTAAGTCAACCTTACCCGAGCAGGTGACCAGCGCTAGATGGTGAAGCAGGTGGACATGCTGTGCGCAGCTGTATAGCGGGTTGTTCTGTGCCGAGGGTGGGTGGTAGGGACATGGCACGACAGTTGCCGGGCCACCTACATATTGGATGCGCTCTGGTGTAGTAGTGTCTGTGGTCTAGGCAGGGTAGCAGAGGTGGGTTACACGCGGAGTGTAGCTGTCACCCAGGCGACAGGTCGTGAAGTATTCAGTCCCCGGCCACAGACGGCTCGGCGGCGATTGATTGCACCGGTACCACCGTCATCGACCGGCGACACGTATCCATCACGCCTAGGGCGCTGTGGCCGAGTGGTCAGACCATTCGCCTCCCACCAAGGCGAGCCAGGTTCCATTCCCGGCGGGGTCGATCTCCGCATGTGGCAATCGTGCCGGACGATGCCGTTGGTCGGCGGGTATTCTCGGGGAGCTCCCGTTTCCCCCGCCTCTTCATTCCGGTGCTGTTTCATACCCACCTCATGTCACACCTCACAAGCGCTTAAGAATGCGTGGTATATGAATAAACTCTGAAAACATCAATTGATTCATACGCTTTTTTCGAAGCCAATACGAATAAAATACTCAATGACAATCCTAGATACTGGTATTTGCCAACTTTATGAGTAAATATTTATCCAGAATTACTAATTCGTTACGCGTGATCTCTTGCCCCGCAGTTAAATGTACGAGGTTCCGGCGTCAGAGATTGTGCCTCAGAGGTTCGTAACACTGGAAACAATTTTGTTTAAAACGTTGGCTAAAACTCTTGTCTAGGATTGCTATTGTTTAATTTTCGCAAATTGGCTTCAAGAAACCTACAGTTATAGATTAATGCTTTTAGCGTTGAATTATGTATCATGCCCTATTAAGTGCTGACCTAAATCTCTCCTCTTAATGTGACCGCATCAATGGACAGTGAATATATTTAAGCTGACTTTATATCATCGGCTGTCAAAGTCATCACAGCGAGCCACACAAACTGTTGATCAAGTCTGGTGAGCACGCAGCAACTCGAACTACAGAATGTAACGTGAATATAACGTGAAAGTGGCATGTCTTAAAGATTTAGTATCCACCTAATGTGTTGACTTATTATTTTATTTTTCCTGGCCTATTTTCGATTCATGACCGAAAATTCCAAAAGTAGCACAATGGAAACATAACTATTAATCTCATATTTCAGTAGACGTACAAGAAGTGAACTAGTAACTAATAACTGTCTTTTTTAGTTAAAATTTACAAAAATGATCAATTTTATAAAATTTTATTTAAAAAAATACATACCAATGAGTTTCTAGTTCGCTTCTTATATTTCTACTGGAAGGTAGTATAAATAACTATGTTTCTGTTGTGTTACTTTTGGAATTTTCTGTCGTAAAATAATAATAGGCGAGGAAAAATAAAATTAACTTATACGTAGGAGGGAGGCACATTCTTAAGGTTGTTAAAGTGCTAATGAAAATAGTCACATTATCAATATCACGTTCAATAGTTTTGTGTTATAAATACATGTCTCACCTACACTCCAGACATACGATAAACCGCGTCGAATCGGTATAGGATAATGAGCCGCTCTCAGATTTTTTCTTCAGTCGCCCACGAACACACTACTATCAGCTCTTATCACCCAACTCAACACATCGCCATGGTAGATCGTCGCGTTGTAGAAGGACATGTGCATTTGTTACCTAAGACATACACCACGAGTCGACAGTTTGCATAGACATAAGGAGGACTGCCGCTATTTGTTAAAACATGATACTTGACTGACATAAAATTGTTTACGTTTTTTTTTCCAATCTGCCAAAGATGTCGCTGATTTTCGATACAAAATCCTCTATTTCCTGTTAACCTTTAAATTTTTTTACATTTTGTAACATTTATCACGTAGCCTGTAATGTCTATTTCGGTGCAAATTATTTCATTTCTAATATACAGTTGGGTTATGTTGGGCGTATTATCCCGTAACAGGCAAATTTTAACTTTTTACTTGCCATTATGTGTATACTATGCATGCAGAAATTTTCCGTAAGAGGAAATGCAGTATGGAATATAAATATTATACATTGCAAGTCAGGTGCGTGAGTTTTATACGTCACCGGAATCCAGTACACTGAAACGTAACTCGTAAACGCCAGTATTTTAAAAGGATGCAGTACGCAGAGGTTTCGTGATAAAGCAGGCCACTGTAAACATGCAGCTGAGCGTGTGATGTATCGCGTGTACCGAGCTAAGCGGCTTACGTCGTTCACAAATACGTCACGCCTCATGACTATGGCTTGACGTCGCTTTGAAATATCACCTGCAGAGACAGAATCTGTGATTTAGTGTTGAAAGGCTGGAAAATAACTAAGTGAGGAGTGACACTGACGAGCATAAACAGCACGACTGATTCAATAAACTAGTTTGACTAGGCTCAAAGTTAGTTATTTCAGTTTGTAACGGGATATCTCGTGGTCATACACAATTATTACTTTTTAGAATAACTGTTTAAGTCAATGGCTACACAGTAAAAAAAATGTACATTTACAAGGAAATTCTTGTAACGTAATATCAAAACATTATCAGTCAGATAATAAAAGTAAGATGTCAGAAACCTTTTTAAAGTGGTTACAAATATCGTAAACAACTTTGGGAACTAGTAAAATAATGCTAATGAGCTGATTTTTCGAATTGAAACAAAATAATCCTAGGAGACCTTTCACATTTTACAAAACATTTCGTACTTTCACAAAAAAATTATTTGGAAACTAGTTTCCAAAAAAATTTTTCGTAACACAACAAGCAATTATTGTAAACTGAACTAGATATTAGCTGTAAATATACAAAATGTGTCTGTAGATTTACAGAAATGTTTGTAAATATACAAAGAAATTTGTAAATTTACAAGATTTTTGTAAATTTTACAAAATATTTTCGTAGTGTTACAAAAAACTTTTTTGGAAACTGGTTTCCAAAAAAACCTTTTTGTAA
Organism: Medauroidea extradentata; assembly: GCA_003012365.1. Taxonomy (NCBI): domain Eukaryota; kingdom Metazoa; phylum Arthropoda; class Insecta; order Phasmatodea; family Phasmatidae; genus Medauroidea; species Medauroidea extradentata. The sequence continues at coordinate 6,356 of PNEQ01103683.1, read as the reverse complement.
AAGTATAAAATTTTTTTTACTGTGTACACGAGTAATTTATTTGTAGCCTTTAAGCTAGAACCGAAAATGGAGACGGGGGGAGGTGAAAGATTTAAAAACATGCGCATCTGTATATAAAAACTTATTAAAATGTGAGGGAGCACAGGTTACCAGTTTTAAAAAAAAATCGATTCTATAAGGTCGATAATCACTTATAGTAAGTGTTGTTTATTGACAAACAGTAGCTCTTTCAAAGTTCATAGTGTCTCTTTTACTTACAAGACTACTTGTCTTTCTGCATGCATTGTTAAAAGGTAGCTTTTTGTTTTCCTATTTCATTAAATATATTTTATTGTTTGCTAAGGAATCTCTTTCTTTTCTCTTTTACAATCAAGCAGCGTTTAACGTTTTGTTACAACTAGTCTACTTTGGTTATTACTTGCATTTTACGGATTGTTAAGACACGAAAACATAGGAACCAAATCATTTTAAATTGTAATTTTTTTTTTATTGTAGGCCTATAACATTTCGAATTTTTGCTGCACCTGGCTTGTACCCTAACCATAATTCTCGAATAGAAGATGGCATTGTCATTTTCTAAGTAATTGTAAAAAATATACAAGGATTCCTTAACCAGTAACTCGTAAAGTTCGTAATTAGAATCAAATTTCTGGGTTTTTAAAATTGCATTTTCTGTAACATTGCAGAGAAAATTAATGTTTTATTAACTGTATTTTCGTTAATATTGCACAAAGAATTGCAAACAATTATAGCACCTTTATTCTTTCAAGTGACTTATCTTACTTAAGTTCCGAATAATGAATTAAAGTGTAAAGAAGATGATGTAGTTGGGTACGCGAGCGCGACTCACACTTTCGATCGCCATTGTCTCGCACTGTTAGCCAGTGTTGCCAACGTGGAAAGAAGGAATTTCTCTATATTGATGGTAAAATTTTGCTACTTGCTCTTATACAAATATTTATTTAAAAAAAAAATGGCCCATTGGCCATTACTAGGGTCCGGTAGTTTTCGCGAAAAGATTTTTGCCCCACTTTGTTTCAGTGTCTTACGTGCACACCTGCAGTTCAACTTCATGGCTATTGGCAGAGTGTTTTTGTGCAGAGTCGTTATTCATTTGACTGTGCCAATCTGTACACGGATAACTGTCACATATCACGTATGTGATTTGCGGGTTTAATCTCCACACGCTGGGTGTTACGGCATCCAATCGCTGAACACATAGCAGAGATGCAGGTGCGCACGTAAGGCACTGAAACAAAGTGCTGCAAAATTCTTTTCGCGAAAATTACCGGGCTCTAGCCATTACTTATTTGACACTTCGTGGAAGTAGCTTAGCCAATAGTACAGAAGCAAGTAAATGTAGGCCCATATCACTACGTCATCGAGCAGTCAGTGAGCAGATAATGTATGCTTGAATACATACATGTTCTTGGATACTAGCCTACACGGCAGTGAACCCAGGAATGTTTCCCGTCTCTACTTATAAATAGAGCAGGTGATTTTGGTAAAAAAAAAATATATATATGCAACATTTTGTTTTATTGCCTCATGTACACATCTGCAGTTATGTTTCACAGTCGGTGATTGGCTGTTTTTAACTTTCGATGTCTTGGGGATCTACCGGCCTCAAATCATAGACGTGTGGTATCGTAGTAACCGTATTCTCATTGGCCCAGTCAAATGAGTGACACCTCTGTACAAATACACTCTGCCAATAACTTAACAGTGTTCTCCCAAGGCCTATTTTGACGGGTGCCCCCACCCGGCTAGTTTTCTCTGCCACCCGGCTAAGAAACAGACATTCCCATCAACACCATCAAGCTTATTCCACGATGCACCCAGCTGGTCTCGTGAATCACCCAGCTCTAAATTTGTACTGGGGAGAACACTAAACTATGCAAGCTTAGCTGCAGATGTGAGCGTTATGCATCGATACAAAAAGTTTCATTATTCTTTTCACCAAAAATAGCCGGTTCTAATAAAGACGCCTAGGCACGCCCGTGGCCAAAAAAGCGGCAACATTTTCTATTACTATATTTCCGATTTTCTGCATGTTTCTTCCCGCGAGTATTTAATTTCTCTACGCGTCGTGTAATTCCACTACGGTTGGCAACAACTTCGCGCAGCACAGGTAGCGAATATTCCGCTTGGCGAGCGGTTAATCTCTCGACGCGCCCGCCATTTTTATTGCGCGAGGCGACACGATCTGGAAGCTGATACCTTGGCGCACGCGGCGTGACGAACGATGTTGACAACCACGCACGAGCATTTGGGGGAGGGGAGGAGGGTAAATAATGATTCATGTAGATCGTGAGGGCATTAACTTACTCGTCCTGCGCTCCCTCCGGGGTTGATTTACGTCGCGCACGAGCGCGGTCGCGCAGCCCGTGCGCGCGGGGCGAGGGCCGACCCGGCCCCCCCCCCCCCCTTGTCAACCAACCAAAAATCCCTTCTCGCTCAGCGACCCTGTTTTAATCAGCTGGTAAAATGTTTGACGCGGGCAGAAATTACTGACGACACGCCGTGATGAATATTCCGTCGCGACAGCGGGGGACACTCGTATAATCACTCGCCGACTACGAGCGATGCTCCGCCGAATACGGTATTAATTACGCGCGACTTGTTAGTGGAATGATGTTTCATTGTGTACGAGCTCTCTCTGTCGTTCTGCCCGGGCTGGCATTGACGGCGGCTGCGTTATTGCGTTCGAGCTCGTTGCGAGAGGGGTAAAAAAACCTCGGAAGCAGAAATGGACGGAGTTAATGCAGTAAGGAATCTACCCACAAATAATTGAACCAGTCAGTTGAGAATCAACATAAGTCAATCTTCTATCAAAATGAGTTGTCGGTTTTATAATTGAAGACTTAAGATGCATAAGGGGCTAAGTGCCAAAAGGTAAGTTTCTAGATAATGACGAAAACAGTATATTGCGACAAACAAATGAACAAGGAATTATCCAAATGCGTTCACATATGTTTTACAATAGGAAAGTAGTAAATTCGAGCAATCGAACAGTAACTAATACAAAACACTTATAAACATCAATATATATGTTTTCAATGGACTATAATGCGTTGATGTTACCCCATTCATCTAACTGTACTGATGTACGGCGCGCATGAATATCACTAGGAGATAGCACTTTAGGTATGTCTTCGACCTAACGTTGTGGCACCTTTCTATGTACCTAACTCTTTTTTGTCGAAAATGGTACTTAGCCCCTTTTGAATTTTAAGTCCTCAATTTTGTACGGAGGTAAGTACACGGAAGTATTATTAAACAATATTAAGCGTCATTTACGAGTGTAGCAAGTACCCACAACTCATTTTCCAAGAAAATTGACTTATGTTGTTTCTCAAATGAATTAATCATTTTATTTTGAAATGAACATACCAAGTAGAAAGCGGTACCAAATGTGTCGTAGATAAAAAACAATCATTAAATAAAATTTTTGAAAAATTATAAGAGTCCATAAATAGCGGTTTATACAAAGCTTAGATGCATACACTAAGATTACACTATAGCCTACACCTGATGTACAGATTCTTTATTTTAAAGTCTTAATATTTGTTTTAGAGTATAAATCAAAAGTGTTTGTTTGAAGAACCAATTTAATGTATGTGTTCTTTAACATTTCTGCCCTAAATTTGCATTTTACGCATAAAACAAATTTAGTGCAAACATGTTAAGGAACACACACACACATTAAATTGGTTTTTCAAAGAAACATTTTTTATTTATACTCTAAAACTAACATTACGGCTTTAAAACAAAGAATTTGTACATCAGGTGTGTAGTGGAATCTTAAGGGCCTCGCCTACCTCGCGAAAAATATGTTGCAGTGTGTTCGCAAATACATTTTTAATAGAAACTATTCCATAAATGCCCATTGTGTCAATGTACGAAAGTAAAATACTCTTCAAACGATGAAGGAACGTAGGTTTCAAACATCAAGTCTCGATTAGAAAAATCATTTCGGAGCGCCTCTAAATGGTTGAAAACAGCTTTTTCAACTTGTTATATTTGAAAAACTACTCACGGTATTCGTGTGAAAATACTGTAGAAGCAAGAAATGGACTTAGCTTAAGAGGGCGTGATACATAATTCAACGCTAAAAGCTTTAATCTATAACTGTAGGTTTCTTGAAGCCAATTTGCGAAAATTAAACAACAGCAATCCTAGACAATAGTTTTTGCCAACGTTTTAAACACAATTGTTTCCAGTGTTACGAACTTCTGAGGCACAATCTCTGACGCAGGAACCTCGTGCATTTAACTGTGGCGCAAGAGATCACACGTAACGAATTAGTAATTTCGGATAAATATTTACTCATAAAGTTGGCAAATACCATTATCTAGGATTGTCATTGAGTATTTTATCCATATTGGCTTCGAAAAAGCGTAGAAATCAATTGATGTTTTCAGCGTTTATTTATCTACCACGCACTCTTATGAGGCATGGAAAGGTACGATGTCGAGCGGAAGACTGAATAGGCTACTCAATCATTAATAAAAATCTGAACTACTCATCAAAATTCGATGAGATTTTTTGCCAAGTACATATTTCATCAGCGGACGTTTTTTTATATAGCAATATGAAGTAGTATGTTTTGAATTCGAGTAAAAAATTAAAAACTGTTTTTTTTAACAATGGTTTGAAACCACAGTTTCGACAAAAATGAGAAAATTTAATTTTTGTGATTATTAATATGACAATGTCTAGGCCTATATAATAACGAAATTTAAAAAATACTCGCGTTTTGATTTGAAAATAGTTTTAACATCCGTAATTCACTCGCGCACTCTGTCAGTAGCGAAAAGGTCATCGTTTAACTATATATTTTTTAAATTAACGTATTGACGTATACAAAATTAATGTTTATTATCATTGGCAGGACAGTTCAAAAATATACAGTAATTTTTTTTTCATAAAATGATTACATTTTTTTTATATCGGATTAGTTTAGTTTGAAAGTTATATGGACGCGCACGAGATTGTTTATGTGGGTTTTTCGGTCTGTGGCCTTGCCTCGTTGACACGTGGGCAGGTGAGTGCAATGATACTCGATCTCCCACCCCCCCTTTTTTCCCATCCACTTGACAATCGATTTTTCCTTTTGCCTTGATCGTCTTCGTATCTGCAAGCGAAAAACTAGTTCAGTTAGTCGCTAAATGGTAGTTCATCTGTACAGCGCATATCTAGTGGATCGTCTTCATGGAACGCAAGCCACTATATTTCCTGTTGCAGGCAATATACGAAATGTTATTTTAGAAATAAAACGTCATTATAACATAAATTTGCCCATGAAATTTCTGTTATAGATAGACAACTTTACACTACGAAATATAATGTCTATTATACCGACTGTTTTTAGCTGGTACTTCCGAAAGTGGTTTTAAGCCAAAGTATCACACCTAACGAGATTTCTTACAAAGTAATATCGCCTAGTTTTGTGGTTTCTGGTATTTGTAGAACGCAGATGACTCCGGAAAAATAGTCACAACTTCGTAAAAAAAATTGTAAAAGTATTTTTTATCAGTTTACTCTGTAATGCAAAATAAAATAATATTTCGATATAAATCTTGGTGGATGAATGCCTTTAAGGGCACCGCCTACCTGCGCTTTAAAGGCTCAGAAACGACGGAGACATAAGGACGACCTTGAAATGCGCATCAAATGTCGCATCGTCTTGACGAGCCAAGCTCAGAAATAGCGTGCAAGGTTCCCGCCTAACAGTTTTTACAGTGGGACACTAAGCAGTGACCAAGTGTGTAGCAAAGTTCAGTGCACATCGCAATCTGAGTTTCACTTACATCCAGTTAGTACATTTTGAAGTACGGCAGTTAAAAAAGGCCGTTCGTTATTAGCCATGTTGGAGGTCTTAGAAACGTGTTTTAATGAGCATAGTGTCATAACAATGAGGTTCCGACCTTGTCTGAAGTGTGTTTTCTTTTCGTACGTTGGCACAATGGGCACACATGAAACTGTTTGGTAGAAAAATCCTGTTTACGAACACAATGCGACACATTTGAAGCGTGAGGTAGGCGGCCGCCTTAAGATGCTATTCAAGGGAATATACACACGATGTTGCTGGGTGCAGCACAAAGATAAAATATTTCTCTGATGATGTTAGGATTGTAACCTGTGAGTGGTGATCTCAATAGCTGCGCTAATCAAAAGGGGGCCCTTTTTTCTTTCTAATTAACAAAAATTAGCATATGTTACAATTGTGTACCTTCATAACTGTAAGATGTCGAATTTACTGTAACAGTTCGTAAGCGGAGTTGGGCATTTCAGAATACTTGGCAGTCAAAGACATAAAAAAAAAAAAAAAAAAAAAAAAAAAAAAAAAAAAA
>PNEQ01103682.1:0-14703 GCA_003012365.1 Medauroidea extradentata | reverse complement strand
TGACTGACGTGTAGCAGTCAGATAATTGCAGAGACTGCTACTTGGTAGCAGATAAGATAGCAACAACTCCCGTTGATAATAACCACGTCTGAGTAATGGCACAAGATAAGATAAACTAATGACTCTATCAACCGTGAAATTCGGTTATCCGACTGTCTCGTCCCCTGCATTATCGCGGATAATAGAGGTTCTACTGTAATTTTAAAAATGATTTTTTTTACAAAACATTACTTTTTTGTTACATTATGCAATTATGTCTTTTTCTAACACTTCCCTATACAAACACAAAAATACTAAAAATGCATTTATATTTTATAGTAATAAAATACAGACCCAAAAAAACTAATTCATTAATATCTACATACCTATGACATGGAGAGGGCTTAAACTGTCCAGGATATATCTCTCTGGCAAACTTGAAAAATGGCCTTGGATCATGACTAAAGAACTGGATATCAAACATTGCTTGTGGATCTGGAAGGTTGGGAAAATCCATTGCCAGCCGTGAATAAATTCCATCACGACTTCGAAAGTCAGGAATTCCACATGACACTGAAACCTAAAAATAAAAGTAAAAATCAAATGTAAATATTGTAAGACAGAATTTTTGAAGCAAACACAGACACCGTTCTTTGTTCTGTCATAACTGTACTCAGTGTATTAAAAAAACTGATAACATTACTAGCATGCCTTTGAAGACAAAATTAATCTTACTTTTTTTTTTTGCACAAGGATTTGCAATGAAGGATACTTAAGTTCGTCCTACATTCGTCATGTAAACAACTACATACTGCTTTAGAGATGAGAGTGAATACTTAATTTTAGGTGTGCAAAGTGTAATCTGGAGAGTCTTATGGAGAAGTAACAAATTTTTTAAAATGCCTAGTGGATACAAGAGATCAGAAATTACACAGAGATTTTGAAAACCATGTAGTCAACTAAATACATACTATCATCAATGTGTTCATATAATTACACTAAAAAAATATATACATTAGAACCTTGAACTAACGACACCAGATCCAACGACAACAATGATCTAACAATATAATTCTCACGAATTGTCAAAAAACACAAACATGGAATCTATGGTTATTTAAAACTACTCCTTAGCATGCAACAATAACATACTGCAGTTACAATCAATTACTAAACAGCAGCTGCGAAAAGCGAAAAATTGGTGACTAAAAAAAATTCACCAGACTATTGGTAAAAATAACGCAAGAAAATAACACTAAAACTAATTCAAATACCTAGACCCCGATTTAATGAATACTCACACGTTTCCTCTCATCACATTCATAAAATCAATAGCTGCCTACTCTGCCCCCTCTTATGCAATTTTAAAATTGCATTTTTTCTGCAAAGTGCCTCTAGTTGGGCCCAAATTTTCATAGCGTTTTGCAGGAAATTAATTAATGTAATTATATAAACATAAATTAATATCAGTAGCCAGATATGTTCCGGACAAAAGCACTCCATTGAGCAGTAGATATGACCAACCCTTGTCCCAAAAAAATGAGAAAACCAAGCTTCAGAGTGTCTTCTCACTAGCAAATAGCCCAACTTCCATAGCGTTTAACAGAAAAAAAAAGACAAGTAATGGCTGAAACATAAATTTATATAAATAGGCAGACGTCTTCCGATTATAAGCATATTTCTGAACTGTAGATACGACTGACCCTTGTCCAAAAGAAAGTGCAAAGTCACTTTTTGATTGTTTTATGCAGAAAAAAAAAACAAGATATTAGTAGACAAAGGTCTTCAGAAAAAAAAAAATAGTGCAATTGGAAGCTACAATCTCCTGTTGTCACCAAAACAAATCTTAACGCACTGATGCACATCTACAAGGCATGCATTACTAACTAGCCCAATACCCATGTACATTATTCACCAAAGAAGGAAATAGCGTGTATGTACTTTCACCAAGAAGGAAAGAGCATGTATGTACTTGTTTATTGTACTGTTTTATATTGAGCAGGTGGTCTGGTTCCCGGGTCGCTGTTTTCAAATTATTTTGGGTCGTTGTGTTGTGTTGGTTGTTTTTTGGGTTTGTGTTGGTTGTTTTTTGGGTTTGTTTTGTTTGGCTGATTTGGATTTGGAGTATACTTTTCTTTGGAGTATCTTTAGTTGGATTCTTAGGGAATTTTGAACCTCCTCTTCCTGAGATTGGGTTGGGTTTGACGGCAATTCCGTCGGGTTGGCTTTTGATGGTGATATACTTGAGTAACCCGGGATTTCTGGGCAGCCCCATTTGCCTGCTCTTCCCCTCTAACGGTCGTGGAGGGGTGGACTTGGTGGAGGGGGGGAGTTCACGATGTCTCGGCAATGGAAGGGGCATGAGGGGAAGAATTGACGTCGACGAGAAAAGGGGCGCTGACGAGTGTCCAGTCTAGTATAGCAGCCAGAGTAAGGCAGTCGCAGAAGTGGTCGGGAGTCAGGATATCTGAATACTATGTGGGGAGCATGCTTAGGCATGTTCTTTCGGAGGTAACGTCTCTTAGCAGTGTGACAGTTTCGGAAGAGAAGAAAAGCCACGGTTTTTCACATATTGGCTTGCGGCAATCTTATGTGAATTAGGGTTGCAGTCGACGAGGACATATGGTGAGTTATGCAGTGTGCGCTGCAACATTTCCCGTCTGGAACATTCGACTGCCCCTAAAGAAAGGCCACTGTTATTCGCATATTGGCTTGCGGCAACCTTGTGTGCATTAGGGTCGCCATCAACGAGGACGTATGGTGAGTTATGCTGTGTGAGCTACACCATGATACTAAATAACAGTTGTAGTATTTAAATTTTATGTTGGTCCTATTGTGAAATTTACAGTTTGTGCAAGGAATATATTGTGGATTGTGAAGAAGAGTGTGGAGGAAGCTTATTTTAAGAGAAAATATATACGTAATTTAGCTTCTTAAAACGTTGCATTTTTTCATCGGTAATTAGCTTGCCTGTTTCCATTGCCTCGAATGTAAATGTTGACAGAAGATGCTTGCCCTGTGTGGATGTGAACCTTAAGTGTGGTATTTTGGAGACCTTCTCCAATTCGGTTAAATGAATTCCTAGTACCTTCAGCGAGCAGTGATGGCTCAATAACTGTGTCACTCTGCTCTTCGTGGCAAGAGGTTACTGAGCCAGTGACAAAGTGCGACATTTTTATACATTATTCTTTTAGTGAGGTTAAAGTAATTGTGGCAGAAAAGTAATTGCATTTCTCTCCCGTGAAAGGCACCAGGATTATGGCAGCACCATTAGATTTCCTTTATAGATTGGGCCGGGCCAAAGATGTTAGAAGGATTCAGATGAAGCATGTCGCCGGGAGTGTAACCAAACAAACGCCTGACGTGGCTGGTATCAATATGGCCGACTAATTCAAAAATTGAGGAAATATTAGTTATGAGATGTGTAAACAGGGCTAAAATATAGGGTTTTCAACCTAAACCATATACTAAAGAGCATAATACATTCATCTACCATTAAAAATTCCTGTCTGATGTGAGCTTTTGAGGTTAAAGCAGTATGGCAGCTGGCCAATTTGGTGGCTACCTCTCCCCCCTCTTGGCTTCACTCACCTCGCCATCATTCAGATCCTTATGTTACCCCTGTGGGCCAGGCTGATTTAACATTACATATATTTAGCAGAAAGAGGGACTGAGTTTGAGGACACAGAAACTGCATTGGATTTAAGGCAACGAGCATTGACGTGGTTTAACGCCACCGAGGAGAGCCAAAAGGTGTTTGCGAATGTAAACCATAACAACACGGGGGCAACTCAGAACGATAAATGGGTGCGTGACTAGATTAAGCCTCTGACTTGCCTCGAGTCCTGGGATGTGGAACGAGTGTTATATTTTATTATCCGCGTCTTGAAAATCATGGATTTGGGGCAAATAAATGATAAAGATATGTTGCGAGTGTTGGACGTGAAATGTTTAGGGCCTTTTGCGCAAGTGTTGGCCGCAGTTCTGTCAGAAGATGGCGGCATGTTCATGAAACAATTATTATCTAGGGTGTGTCCGGCGAGCGTTAGAAGAAATTGCCTGAGACAATTTGTGGAAAGATTTCAAAGACCTGATGAACCGATGACGAGTTATGTAGAGTCAATTATCGACTATAGTCGAGCATTATGCAAAAGGAAAGAAGAGAAGGAATTGGTAGAAATGATAATGGGAAATATCTCGCCTAGGACATGTCAGGAGTGTAATATGTGTACTTTCCCATAGACCATAGCGGATTTAAGACGTTTGGTTGTAGAGGTCCAAAGTGGCGAGCAACGACTCAATGACTACGAGAGGGAGTTTCCGGGCCATGGAAAGGGTTTGAGGCCCAAAACTCCGTAGTAAACAGGAAAAACAAAGTTATGGTAGCCAGCACGAGTGCGACATACGGCGAGAAGTCGCAACGAAAGAAAGTAAGGGACGGTTCGGAAAAAAGGTTGGGAAGGTGCGCCAATAGTGGACGTAGGGGTCACTGGGTGTTAGAATGCCAAAGGGAGATGATAGATAAGGCAAACTGGAAATGTTTTTTATGTAATAAAGCGGGTCAAGTCAGGCTGGAATGTTCGAGAAACATGCGAGGGCGCGGGCTCGTAGCCCCGATGTGCCAAAATTCGCGCACATCATATGGCGTTAAGGATGCTAATATGGTAAGAATAAATTGGTATGGGGTCGAATATTTAGCTTTGGTGGATTCCGGGGCGTCTAGGAGCCTTATGAGTCGGCAATTATGGGAGCGTATATGCGGCCGACATCATCAGTTACGACACTCGTTGAATAAAGAGAAGCGCCCTGACTTAATGTTTGCCACTGGTTCACGAGTCATTGGAGATGGAGTAGCGAAGCTACACTGCAAAATAGAGGGTTTTTCGAAGAATTATGAGTTCCTAATAATTAAAGGATTGAGCGTTGATGCTGTCTTGGGTTTAGATTTTTTGAGCCAAGTGCAGACCTGAGTGGATTTCGGGAAGGTAATAATGTCTTTTAATTTTAACCGGAAAGCACAGGTGAAGTTAATTAAGGTTATTCCTCAAGCTAACTACGGGGTTATGGATCAAAAAGGGGAAAAGAAACGGGATGTGGAATTAATACTAACAGAATTTGCAGATGTGATTACAGATAGAATAGGAAAGTGTGATATCGTTCCATATAGGTTTTATTTGACGGACAGTACTCCATTTAGGAGCAAACCTTTTCAATGTCAAGCCGGTAAAATTGTGACATTACCGTGAAAAGATCGATAAATTGTTGAAGGCCGGGGTAATAGTTCCTTCGACGTCCAAGTTTTCGCCGCCTGGGTTCTTTGTTAGTAAGCTGGGGGGGACAGGATTTTCGCCTGGCGATTAATCAGGCCAAGTTGAATGACAGAGTACCGCTACTTCATGCAGCTTGTCGTTTTATCACCAATGGCACTGAGTTAATTAACACTGATAAAGCAAGCATGAATGCCATGCTTTTAGCAACTGTGCTTGCACTTGAGATGTCTTGTTGTGTAAAAAGAGCAAAGCAACTTGACTCGTAAGTACTCGATTCTTTTTTACTACTCGGCTCGACTCAACCTCAAAATATGCTACTCGTGCACCCCTAGCTTCCAGTGGAGCAGAAATTTGATGAACGAAATTCAACACTCTCTTTACTGCATCAACTAAAACTACAAAATAACAGAAAATAATTATCTTGCAACAACTGCATACTCACACCAGCCCCTGTCAACACTATGACCTTCTTCGCATTACGGAGCAGACGTACCACGTCTAGAATGGTATTTATATGGCGCAATTTTTGGCGACACGGTGGCTCACTCAACATGTTCACAATAATTTTCCATAAAGTCAGGTCATCAATCTGAGATGGGATTTGTGAGTCATCTGGCATGAGCTGACTCAAAACACTGCGGGGGTTTGCTCCAGTCAGCATCTGCTTTTGCACCCAACTCATTGGCCCTGGACAAACAAAATTTACAGATACCATAATTTCGAGAACTCAAATTAATCATAGCTGTTGATGTGATATAAAAAACTCAACAAAAACTACCACCAGGAATGTGTAAAGCACAACTGGGCAACAATTTAAAATACTGAAATCCACCTGGGAACTAGAACCACTTACCAGCAGTAGGTTTCCAGTCCTGACCACTTAATTCAGACAAACCACTGAGGTCAGATAAGTTGCTGACTGTGGATGAAACTTCATCCTTGTCATCATCTACAATGCTGTGGCCTGTTCTGCGTAACGGAACAAAATAATCACTTTGTTAATATCTTAAAACCAATTTCCAGTCTCATAATATCATTATTTACAACAAAACATGTATATTTTAGTCATTACTGCCAGTTAAACCAATCACAGTATAACAATAAATTTAACTATACATATCACAAAACTACAGTTTACCAGTTTCATGATAAAATAAATTGCATTGAACCATAACTACAAAAGAGCTCAACAGAACACAGCTGTTTATTTGATCCAGTAGCAGTAAATTATGAGAAAAATAAAACACTATTCAAAGAGCTGCATCAATTGTACAAACCGCCATAGACCATTGTGCTACTTGGTATAACCATACAATGTACATGGACCTCTCTGAACAAGATAGAGGGTGGGGATGGGTTGAGGGGTGGAGGTGTTGACTGAAGGCCTCCCCCAAAAATTCCTCGTAAAAGGGAACATAATATAACAGATAAATACTACCCTATATACTTCGTATAGTGCACCCGGCACAATGAATTTTGCAACAAATTTCAGGAGCATATTTGATAACTGACAGCTTAACTACTTAAAAAGCACTTTGAGTTCTGGCCATCATCACGATAAGCTTCAAACCTGTGTATTGCGTAAATACTTGTTAAACACATGGATAAGAACAAGTGATGTTTTAAGTAGCATGATTGGAGGTGGCGGGAAGCGTGTGAAAGAGAAACTGAAGAAAATTGTAACATGACAGTTTATGACTACCACACAGCTCCCCCTCCCCCCTTATTTTAAGCGTATAACTGCACCTCTCAGAGTTTTTATCACTTATTTTGTAATAATAGGGTAAGCAATACACAAGTAAATATGATCCATTATGTCACCACAGGTATGCCTACTTATTTGATTTCAGGAAAGCGGCCGCAGGCCGAACTATACTTATAGAAGCAAAATCGTGAATCACATACTTTACTAGGAATTTTTTTTATCTTTATTTTCTAATATTAATTTGTGTTATTCTTTGAGAAAATACACTATATTATAGAAAAATTCACATCAATTTTTTAAATTAAAGTGTAAGTCTATATTACTACAAAATTAGTCTAATAAAGCTTATTATTAATTTACATATAGGCATTATAAAAATTCATTAAGACTGAACTTCTTAATACACGGATAAACTATTATTTTACTAGTGAGACACGTGATACTGTGTTTTTTTTTGTGACATTATATCTCCTACCTGAGGCTAAAATTTTGTGTTTCCGATCAGTTAGTTGGTCAATCTTGATCGGTAGCTTTTCACGTATTTCAATTTTGAAAAAGTCGTTTCACACACATAGGTTGTGCCAAATATTGGAAAAATACAGCGAGTGAAGTTCTTTATGGGCTCAGCCTACTACAATTTTCCTCACCATGTTTTTATTTTTATATTTGTACCAGTTAGGCTATTTTTTTCTTCTTGCTTTAGACACAAAATTTGACTAAATTATTTTCTTATAAAACTTTTTTACCTCGAACCGCTTTTGCGTAATGGCTCGTTAAAGCCAAAATTCGTATGTTTCCGTTTTAAGAATGACACTAAAACCAACTCACTTGCCAAACTGAAAAAATCCACAGTGAATAACGATGTTGTAGGCTATGAATTGAGCTATGGTAAACCATAAAATAAAATATTTTTATTTTAAATTTCAGCATTTTTATTTAAATACAAAAAAAAGTTATTATTTCATTTAATGAATGTGACATTGTAGTCTGTGATATCTTTATCCACTGTGAATTTTTTCAGTTTGGTATGTCAGTTGGTTTTAGTGTAGTTCTGAAAACGGAAACATGCAAATTTCAACTTTAACAAGCCATTATACGAAAACTATGAAAGACAAAAAATTTTTGAGTCTGAGTCACATTTTGTGTACAAATTAAGGAAAAATTATCTGGTACAAATAAAATGTCTGAAATGAGGGTGTTTTAATCCTATAGCTTCAGATTTAACCAATTCATGTGTGTCATTAAATCTAAGAAAAGCTAACTTCCACAGCCACTCGCTGTCAATCAACACAGGTAATGGCCTATTCTTCTCATTCAGGAAGACGCTGATTTCACAAGTTCGAAAAACCGTGAAAGAACTTTTCCACAAGTAAGACAGCGTATGGCTGTATAGTAAGAAATATAATGTGCAGGTGCTTCTATTTCCTCCAGAAATACACAAAAATGACGATGCTTAAGGCCCTTCATGCAAATGAAATTCACTGTAGTTACTACAGGTCCTGAACACACGCAATGCCCAGGTATTTGCCACATAACGCTTCTTGGTGAATACAGTGCAAAATTATAAGTTTTTGAAGAATTCAGTCTCCATCTCTTTGTTAACTTGACCCACCAAGCCTAATTTGGTTACACACTTTTTTCTGCCATCAGCTGTGATGCATTGCAATTGTTTCCACTGCAGTTTGTATTTGGAAAGTTTTTTTTCCGCTTCTACAAAAATATTGGCACCTGTCGTAGTTCCATGCATGCTGCACATGGTAGTCCTCGGTAACATAAAAATTCGCATCAATGCCAAAAATAAATATCAATAGCTACAAAGTGTCTATAAACATTAGTTGACTCATCAAGTGCAAGAGAGAAAAATATAAATTTCTAAAACTTTTCAGTCAGCTGAAAGACAATATTTTTACTAATGTCTTCTGTTCTACGACCAAGTGTACTTGCAGGAAGACTAACAGACTTGAATGGATCTACTTTTTCAGGACAAAGATTGCACGTTTTAACTAGCTCACCATCTGTAAATGGCTTTCCTGTTTGGCTAATACATGTGCCACTTGAAAACTAGCTTTCGTAGCGGTTTCATTTTCTTTGTTTATTTTTTTTTATCATAGCTGTTGCAACGATAAGTGACGTTTCAACGAGTCTAGTTTTTCTGACCGAATTTTCTCCACATATTTGGAGCACTCACCTAAATGCTTTGTTTCGTAATGTCTCCGCAAGTTATACTCCTCAAGGACTGCGACAGTTTTATTGCATATCACGCACAATTCTTTATCACTCAAGTCTGTAAAAAATAGTCCACGCCCCACTGGTCCTTGAAAACGCGACATTCAGAGTCCACCTTCCTTTTCCACACGTTGCTGACCATTTTTTACTAATACGTCACTGTAATCACAAGACAAACAAGGAAGTAACTAAAAAAATCAAGTTAAATACTTTACAAGTTCAGTATACTATTGCCACCTTTATTCACAAGACGGAACTAATTTCTCTTACATACTATCTTCGTTCACTGCTAGACTGCAGTGCTATACATACTGAACGCTAAAAGTGCATGCAAATTCGGATGTGTTTCGACACTTTACGCCTTATAATCGTAAAATTCACTTAATTATTTACCAAAAATTATATGATCTTTGCTAATTATGTATCAAACTAGAATTGTGTTCTCGAGCCAGAAAAACCTTATCGTAAGCTGCATTTGGCACGTGGGCTGTAGTTTGGTGACCTATGCTTTATGTGAAAGAAATTGATTCAATTGAAGGTGTTGTTTCTTCATTCAACCTGATTGAAAGCCAAATAATTTTTAGTAAATATTATAAATTGATATATATAATAATTTTGATTCAACAAATATAAAAATCCCCCCACCCGTCCCTCACTGCCCGCCAGGTAATTAATTTTGTAAAGAGGATGCTTTCAAAGAGCAGTTGCTAAAGCCCTATCAAAAGACAATTTAAGGAGAGGGGAGGGGGTGGAGGAAACACCATATTACGTACGTTTAAATTAGCCAGGATAATCCACAGGAAATAGGATTTTTTGCAACGAAAATAAAATGGCACTAGTCTGAAATGACCTCGATGAACAGCTAAATTCTCATTTCACTCTAGTTGAGTTCTGAAGTAAACAAATAATGTAATATCATTGCACCTCACCAGATTCTAATTGGCTCAATTTGTGCAGCGTGCTGACGTACTATTTCCAACCCACAAAACTCACGTATTAGTACTTGACAGATACACACACACATATATAAATAGGACGACACATAATCGCGATACGCGCTTCTGCGATTATGTGTCGTCCTATTTATGTTTGTGTGTGTGTGTATCTGTCAGTACTAAAACATGAGTACTTGTGCTTCTGTCATTTGTACATACTGATAGCCTAGCTGCCTCTTCCTTTGATTTACAACCCACAAAACTGTGTACAGTAGGCATAATAGGAAACAACAACGCCCTATATATATATATATAAACAATACTGCGCGAAAATTTTGTACGTGTTATCGACACACGGAAACAAAAATTACACAAAAACTTGATAAAAAATATAGACATCATGATCAATTACAGTATATTTCAAAATTTAATTGTAATTATCAAGCCATGACTAACGATCGTATTCAAATATTCTCGTACTAATGGAAATTTGGTACTACATGTAGAAAAAGAAATTGTTAACAAAATGAGTAATTAAACTACTGTAAAGTCTTCCTGGATTATTTTGTACTTTGTTTTGTAAAAATTACATTTTATAAATCACCAATCAATCTGTCGATAATTCACAACACATATACGTTTTTTTTGTAAATAATGTTACGAAAGATTTTTATTCTTGCCTTATAGACATCACCGTAGTTTGTTTGGTAATGAAGACGTATATCCACATTCAGAAAACCATGCAAGACATTTTCACTGTTCACGTCTAGCGTCACATAACCTAATCCGCAAGCGATGTAAACATAAACCAACGCGAGGACAGAACAAAATAGATCAAGGAATTTTAGTCAGGATGAACTGGAACGGAAAATGAATACATAGAAAAAAACCATTCGCAGTAGCCGCAACATTGACATGTTAATGTCCAAAAATACTTTGAAAAAATAAAACATACATATGTGATTGTGATATTTCTGACTTATTCTTATGGTGGTAATTATTACTGAACTAAACATGTGGTATTTACAGAGTATCGCAAATCTGGCAAGTGTACCAAGAATCTCGTACGTTTAACACGTCAGTTGTTAAATAACTCACGAATCAACGGTACAGACACGTCGTCCGCTAACCATTATTACAGTAATAAACATATAGTGCCGTAGATTGTGTTTGCAACGTCTGTATATTTTAGATATTTGTTAATAAAGCAATTTATATGTACACGACAGATAACAAAGATCTATTTCTTATGCAAGATGACAGTGCACAGCGGTCGGCAGCCAATGAACATGCTTGTTTATAATTTGCTTTGTATATCCTAAAACTCAACTTAGAGTGAACTGAGAATAGTAGGGGAAAAATTAAATTGTACCTGTGGATATTTATATAACTGTATGTTTTTGTTTCACTTAAGATCTTAACAGGGCAAGGTACATAATTCATTGCTAAAACCATCAATCATAAGTTTAAAATTGTAGGTTTCTCAAAAGCATACCTGGAATGAAGAAAAAATAATAACTTTAGGTAATAGGTTGTAATTTTCCTTTATAACATATTTTAAAGCGAAGGGTCGGCAGCGTATTGCCACAGTCCAGTTCACGAATACAGACTTCATGCAAGCACATTCATGTGTAATGAAAATATAATATTATTTGTTTAGAGTTTTAGTAAATCCTGACTCTTAAGTCACTCACTCACTGATCTGTTTAGGATAGTTTGAAATTTGATGCTCAATATTTGCTCTATTTTACTGCACGCCACCTTGTGCTTTATGCAGTCTATTTTTTAGTGAAATATTGAGGACATATACCACTGTATTGCTGGGCCTATGTCTCAGAAAACCAACAGTGAAACAACACACACACACACGTGCACACACACAAAACAAGCTGAATGTGCTCTAGTCAACACACACACAAATAAGAAAACCTGAGAAATCTCAAGAGGAATACACAGCATCTAACCACAGAAAATCCAAATAAAAGAAAAATTAAAAGTTCATAACAGATGAAGTGCAAAAACAAACTCAGTACGCCAAACTTAAGACAGCACCATCACTAAGACAATTACAATGTTACACACAAAACAGACATAATGTAACAAATGCAAGACTGTACAAAACAACAATGGAATCACAAAAGAACACAAGCGTTTTTCTCAAACAGCCTAGTTGCAATGATTTATGAGCTGACATCTGCTCCAGTCTTCAAGCAAAGTCTAAGATGACATAGCTACGCAATGGCGTATGTTCACAATATTACACTACTGTAATCACTTACCCCAATGCATGCACACTACTTCCATCCTTGTTCTACCTCCTTGTTTCACATTTCACACCATAATATAACAGAAGTACTGTATTCCTCCAGAAAAAAAAACATACTGTAAATTTTTTTCATAAAATATGTACGTTGGCCATTGTTTTTAATAAGTTAGAAGCTGGGAATGTAAACGGAACAACAAATAACAATCAATATGGTGTAACTTTGCTGGAATTTTATTATAGCATCAAGTAAACACAGAATTGAACACCAAAGCAATGCAGACTATGTCCCATATCTGTTAAAATTAAAACTGAGGTAGAATTATAATCAAAGTAGTAAGAGGTTTGATCACGTTTATTTTTAAATTATCTGGTTACAAGTTATCACCGCCAAAAAGAATTTACGAAAAGTCACGAGCTTAGCCAGGGTAGAGTAAAATTTCAATCATAACACATTTACATACATTAGACCAACAAAATCCATTTGAGAATATGTGTTGGCACAAACTACTGTCCATACCGTGTAACAATTCCATTATTTAACAGATCATTAAAAAGTAGGGCAATGTCAAAAACATTATGTATCCTTCCACCACCATGTGCTTTCCAGCTGACAATCAAAACATGTCAACAGTTAAGGAATATTATTATTACAATAGAATCCAAAAACTGTTGTGATTTTCTTTTGGTTATTTTTAGATGTCAGACAAGTAAGGTAATTTGTTTTTAATACCAGTACTCACTGCATAAAAGTCTTACTAGGGTTACGTGGGCAATTTAAATGGAAAATTATTTCATATTCTAGCAATGGATAGCTTACTCTTCAGAAGTTCAGTTAATATAATTCAAAATTTTACATCATTTATTGTATATTTTCCTAGGTACGCTCAAAATTGTAATATTTAATGGCATTACAAAAAAAAAAAAACTTGTATGGGTAACTTATCTATTTAATTTCAACTTGACACCTAAAAGTTGAAACAATAGTAGCTTATTTGGTTATAATAAACTGAAGTTGCAAGAGCATACAACAATGCAAACAAACATCTTTAAACTAAAAAAAAATATAGAAAATAATACATGAAAGCATTAATTCAATTGTTTTTCTTGTTACCTTCAATATTTGGTTCTGCACTATAAAATCATAAAGTAGTAGTTTAAATTTCACGTAGCAGACTATCGAAAAACTTACCTTTTGTGGGTAGGGCCTACCTTCGAAATATCGATGTTGTTATCAAAGTCGTACGACTTGCACCAAAAAAAATTGTCAACATATTTTTTGCAGACTAGGTAGCAAAAATTTTCACTCTCACAACCTAAATGGAAATAATATATCAAGTAAGTAATAAACAAACGTGAGTAGGACTAATTTCCCAAATCAGCTTTAACTCTCTTGATAACACATGACTAAACACATATACTTTAATGGCCGGAAAATACATAGGCTTAAGTTTTCTGACCTTTTCTTTTGGTAATATGTAGGCCTACACTTTTTCAGCTGACAGGCACAAAGTCTCATGTGAATTTCATATTAAATGTACCACTTATTTGCCATACATATAAAAACACTGATTTTTTCATACAAAAATAATTTATTGAGTCGGCGACTTGAAAAAGCATGTTTACATATATGCCCAGAACAAGAAACGTACAAATGTAACACAAATTCCGTTAAAATAAAAGGTGGGTGTAACACAAATTCAGTTAAAAGAAAAGGTGGGTAACATTTTTTTTATTGTCTGTAGCATTTTTCTCGGGAAGGATTACTTGCTTCTTACTTAGCAATTGTTTTTTTGTAGACATGCCAGATGCTGAAAAGCTGAATGTTTTTCCAGTCCCCTCTTCATAAACGTGTCTTAAAATATCCTTTTGTCGTCGATTACAGGCAGTGTATTTTAATTCCTGCATTGCAATATATTAAATATATGCACAGAATTTATTATAACACATTAAAAGAAAAGAATCACAAGCGCACATGAACACACGAGAAGCTTATGTTTGTTTTGGTTGCCGGTACAGGTCTATTGATAATGGTGCGGTTGTTTGTAAAATAGTCCTACAAATCACGCAGTTTGAATAGAATAAAATAGTTAACTGACTAATGTTGGATACATAACTGTGTTAATAGCATAGCTGCCAACCCCGGAAAATCCAAAATCTTGAGGTATTTTAATTGGTAAATTTTAGCACTGATTTACGGAAAACACGTAAAAATATCTAATAACTTACGGTATTATAGGCACTCTGACATATTAACACTGTATAAATGCCCACTTTACACAAACAAACACTTTCAACTTTTTAGAACAATTGATTGAAACAAAT
>PNEQ01103675.1:0-37547 GCA_003012365.1 Medauroidea extradentata | reverse complement strand
TGTTTAACTGTTGGAACTTGCACCTAGTGAAGTGGTCTAATTTAACTATTGAACTTTACTTGGAAACCTTTTTAAAACACTGTCAAGTGGACTGGTTTGAAATCTATAGCATTGTTAATTGGATTTTCAATGGCTAAGCGTAGGCAACAAATATGCCGTTAAATTGTAATAATACCATGTACCTGCTTAGTGTAGTTTGAAGTGTAGTGTTTTTTGTGTAATAAAATTAGTGAAGTTATTATGTAATGAGTCGCGCAGAACTTTTTGAATCCTTTTTTTTTAATTATTGTTGCTGAGATATAAGGTTTATCCTTGCTTGGGATAAATTTCACTTTCCCTTTAATAAGAAATTATTGTGGTGCCCTTGAATAGTTGCTTTTGGCCAAAGGACACCACAAATTTATAGGCAAATACATGGAACTATATTGCGTAATTTCGCTGCCAACCATACAAGCAGTAAGGGGGCTATAGTTAATGTTGAATTAAATGTAGTAACGGCTAGTGATATTTTTCAAAGGTTAAATTTTTAGTGTTCACTTTATCCCGAACCACGTATAGTTATATTGTTGATTTAACTTATCAGTAGTTACCTAGGATGAAACGATATTACATAGCAAACTTATTCGTTTTTGAAACAATATTATTTAAAAGTTATTTTACAACCTTCATCGGGAAATCATTAACTTAGATACCTCCTAACTACGGCCATGAACATTTCGCGAAAAGAATTTTGCCCCAGTTTTTTTTTCGGTGCCTTACGTTCACATCTGCAATTCTGTTTCATTGACAGTGATTGGATGTTTTAACTATCACGTGGCTTGCTGTTCTTTCTGTCAATTACAGACGTGTGGTGTTGCTTTAACCTTATTGTGATTGGCACAGTCAAACGAGAGACGTCATGTCAAAAAGACGTACTGCCAATAACCATGAAGCATAACTTGGGATGTGTGCGTGAAGCATTGAAACAAAGTGGGGCAAAATTCTTTTCGCGACAAAGTTCATGGCCCGACTCATAACTCGCGACATGCACATTTCGCCTTATTAATTGGCAACCGGCTGGACCAGAGAAAACTACGTGATGTTATTTTCTCCGGGCCTCCGTATCTCTGCGTCCCCGTATTACAAGATAGCAGGCAATTTACGGGTCACCTTACATCATTGGTTGAAAAATCCTACATGCGCGCCACACAACTTGCCGACCGGAGTCCAGTCTGATCTCAGACAATAACGCGAAATTTGCAAGTCCCTACTCATTATTAGGGCCCGGTAGTTTTCGCGAAAAGATTTTTGCCCCACTTTGTTTCAGTGTCTTACGTGCACACCTGCAGCTCAACTTCATGGCTATTGACAAGAGTGTTTTTGTGCAGACTTGTTATTCATTAGACTGTGCCAATCAGTACACGGATAACTGTGACACAACACGTCTCTGATTTGCGGGTTTAACCTCCACACGCTGGGTGTTAACGGCATCCAATCACTGACACATAGCAGAGATGCAGGTGCGCACGTAATGCACTGAAACAAAGTGCTGCAAAATTCTTTTCGCGAAAATTACCGGGCTCTACTCATTATATTACTTGTATCCAGCTCCTTGTTACAATAAGAAAGAACCACATTAGTTTTAATACATTTCGCTTTGTTTTCCTCGTTAAAAAATTGTCCTGTGGTAATTAAATAAAAACTAATATATATTTAAATAAATTAAAATGCACATAATCTAACTGAAACTGTGTTTATAAAATGAATCTGCATTGTATCACAACTTTAAAAATGAAATACATTATATCATGCACCAATTTCCTTAAAGGGTTACACAATTGAAAACATACGCACTAAGAATTAATCGGTACAGCTTAAAGATTTAAATTATAAATTACTAGAAGCGAAGCGTTAAATATTAAATAGTTACTGCTTACTGCTAAGATTCAGCAAAGCAAAAAAAGTAAGTTTGATCAATGGCATAAAAGTTTGGTAGTCCCAGGAAGCTATTTGTAACTCACCCTATACTAGAGAATGACAAAATACCCAGGTTCACTGACATTCAGGCTAGTCTCCAAGAATATATGTATACTCGAGCAAACATCAGCTGTTGATTGGCTGCTCTATGACAGAGTGATAGGCCTACTACAAGGCTCGGTCCGCATTTAGCGACTCTCTTTATTACTGGCTAGGGCCCGGTAGTTTCGCGACAAGAATTTTTCCCCACTATGTTTCAGTGCCTTACGTGTACACCTGCATTTCAACTTCATGATTATTGGTAGAGCGTTTTTGCACAGAGTTATTATTCATTTGACTGTGCCAATCAATACATGGATAACTGTGACACAATACGTCTGTGATTTGCGGGTTTAACCTCCAGACGTTGTATGTTAAGGCATCCAATCACTGACCACAAAACAGAGATGCAGGTGCGCACATAAGGCGCTGAAACAAAGTGGTACAAAAATATTTTCGCGAAAACTACCGGGCCCTACTAATGGCTCAGTCCCTTCCAGGAGGCGTGACGTTAGTGTAGAGCCAGTTAGTGAAAGAATTCTATATTATGTCCAAATGAAAACGTGAATTTTTCACATCCACGCCTATTATTTCTCTGAGTGCATGGTAGATAAATAAAAGCTGAAAACACCTATTTATTTCTACGCTTTTTTTCGAAGCCAATATGGATAAAATACTCAATGACAATCCTAGTAAATTGTATTTGCCAACTTTATGAGTAAAAATTTATCCAGAAATACTAATTCGTTATGCGTGACCTCTTGCGCCGCAGTTAAATGCACGAGGTTCCGGCGTCAGAGATTGTACCTCAGAAGTTCTTAACACTGAAAACAACTTTGTTCAAAACATTGGCTAAAACGTTTGTCTACGATTGCTATTGTATAATTTCCGCAAATTGGCCTCAAGAAACCTACAGTTATAGATAAATGCTTTTAGCGTTGAATTATGTACCGCGCCCTCTTAAACCTTCAAAATGCATTCCATACTGGGCCCTTTTTTATGCAAAGAGAAGTATTCCTCGAATTTACTGACGTTTCAAGTTATAAATATTAGTGGATCATCGTTTACGTGTTGCAAAATTGTTACTTACTCAACGGCTCACTAAGTTTATAGCCATGGCCATTAAAATAATCCATACAGCTATACATATTTAAAAAAACCTAATTGAGTTCCAACGACTGTACTTAAGTAGTTTGTCGCTATTGTAAACATTTAATGTTTGCGACTAATCTGTTTACTAAATTGTACGTTTTACTGCTGAAGTTTTAAATTGTATGAATTCCTGGACAAGTCTCGGCAATTGCATGAAAATTTGGCCCCATTATTTAATTACTTAGCTCTTGTAATGAGAGTCAGGAGCACCAGACAATGGTATTATTTCAGTACTGCGGTGCTATGAACTAAAAAGTTGTATTTGGATCGGGAGCCAGTTGTTGTATCTAGGTATAACTTTCATGAACCAGGCATCGGCCTACTTACTCTTGTGTTTGCTTCTAATCACTCATGTGACATACTAAGCGAACAGTGCAGTGAGCAACTGGTTGTGTACAAAGTGAGCGATGACCAAGTCAGTGCGTCTAGATGGTTGTAATAACAAGGGACATGGACAGTAGAGTGAGATGTAAGAGGTCAGTGTGGTGTGACACATGTGCGCAGTGGTGAAATACTGTTCCAGAAGATTTTACGGTTGAACTCTGTCAGTAAAAGTGAGAAAGAAGAGGACACGAGGCAGAATTTGCTGGAAGGCAACCACGTACTACCACGGGACTATAGGCCCTATAAGACTCTCCCGAGAGGGAGAAGAAGTCTTTAGAGGATTCGTCTCTTGTCATTGCCGGTAATTTTTGTCATTCAGTAATCAGTACAGACATGCAAAATTCGCGTTCTTATTTGGCGATATGCTAGACTGCACTACTCTTCACCTATCAGAGCACGGTATGTGATTACACTTGTCATGAGCCTCTATGTTATATCAGTTACAGGAGGTTGGACACAACACACTATAATGAAACTGTTGGTCATAAGCGTTCCCCGCGACAGTCCACGATTGTATCAGACAACAAGAGAAGTCGAACGAGCCTATGGCCATTTGCAGTCTAGCCTGCTGGCGGAAAATAACGCGAGTTATGCATGTCTCTAGTAACCAGCACCACGTAGTTGCAGTTGATAATGACAAGAGGTCCACATCCGCATGCAACAACTTGTATCAATATTTTTTCATCGAGTATTTTAATGTTGTCTGTGACTTATTGGTCTTAACCTACTCGACACTACCCGTCCAGAATATTTCTTTATGTGGTACCTTCAACCCACTTGGCACAACAAATATACAACAAGTACTTCAAGGAGGTTGCTAACAGTTCCCAGTGTACTAGTTATGCTAACAGTTATTTCAGCGATTGAGGAAAATAGTTCCAGCTTTGCATTGTTAGATATGCCGAAGCCAATTACACTTCTGCTACGACAGAGTTTTGGGAACATCCTTGTACAAAAATATAATTTTCAAAAGCATACATGTCAGGTGTTCAAATTAGCAATTAATTCAACAATAAGGGCAGTTAACAGTAAAAATTGAGTCAATAACATAAATTGTGGAAAGAGGACAGCCAGTAGTCACGAATAATTTATCCTGGTGGAATAGACAGAGAAAGTAAAGTAGTGGTATAATATATTCTAAAATGAGACAGTCATCGCATAATAACCTTACTAGCTGTTCGTACGCGGCTTTGCAAGCGTGAAATAAACCTACTTGTAGCATGGTCCACTATGTCGACAGATTTTAATTTTCTATCGTTGGCAGTATTTATAAATAGCGCTACGTATTGGCAGGCTGACAGGTTTGCAAATGTTACGTTTAGTAACTTTCTAAAAATATCTGCAACAATTTGGAGTAGGAATGCAAAAGTGGAGGGGGAGAAAATTGAGATTAGGAACCACTGTGACGTTCCAGGACGTTGTGGAACTTTCTAGAGATTTCTGAAACCTTCTAGAATAAACTGGAACAAGCCGGGCAAGCGGCAGCGGGAGAAGGATGGTGGGCGAAAAAGGGAATTGAGGGATCGCTTAAGGAAGGAACATCCCAGAACATTATAGAACTTTCAAGACAATTCTGAAACTTCTAGAAAGAACTTGTACATTCTTTATGAAGGTTCTGTTACGTCACACATTTTCTCAACCTAGTACCACCCATGCGCAGACGCATCTACCAAACCCTATTAGGATCGTTGGAGGGCCAAGGGATATCTATTCCACAGCAACTGCGAGAAGATGGTGTGTGGTTGTGGAGGAAACTGAGAATTTACAATGATATCACTTCACATACATGTATGTATACATATAACACTACAAAAATAATTTCCAATGCATTATAGACCACTTTCGTGTAACAGTTCATGGCTGGAGTACTCAGATATATGTGGCAACACAGCACGCTGGACGTGCTGTGTCAAGACTTGGCCGAGGGGTGCCGGGACGCTAACACGATCACCTCTCCCTTCCCCTAGCCTATGGGAACTTGTTAAAGGGACGTCCTCGCGGAATGTAGGCCAGGCGTAGTTGTGTGTGTGATGTGTGTGTGTGATGTGTGTGTGTGAAACAAGCTGTGGTCAGGGTACACGAAGAGAAGGGGGGAAGGGGACAAGCAAGAACGGAGACTCGCAGCGAGGGCGCATTACAATCCTCTCAGGGCACATCTCTCCCAGACAAACATTAAACAAGGCAAGAACATCCACTCGCCGCCCCCGTAAAATTTCATATAGATTTAATTTGCCCTCGCGGAACACAATTTGCGGCCGCCGGAGGGGTTGGGTCGCAGGCTCTCAAAGAGTCTAGGGTGGTCGGACGGGAAAGAGGGAGGCTTTAATTAACGCGAGTGGTACAGTCCGGATCCGCGAGGGTTGTTTCGCCGTCCAGCTTCGACAAGCGGCCGCCACCTCGCTCCGTCACCTAGACTCAGGGCTGTTCATGTTGACTAGCGCCTAGACCAAGGCAGAACTATGAAGCACTAAGAATCCGCGCAAGTACCAAAGGCAGTGCCATATATTTCCTTAGTATTTCCATTAAAAAAATGCCCTTCCATTCAACGCACAGGATATATTTTCTGCATTTTGAACTTTATGAACGTCCAAGTGGAAACATATTTTTATATCTTCAGCACATTAAATACTTTGCTGATGTTTGATTAAGTACTAATATGAAAAGGGGCCGCGGTAGTCGAAGTGTCAGATCTCTTGCCTCCCAGCTACACGATCTGGGTTCGATCACAGACGGGTTCGGTCCCAGTGGTGGGAAACGTGGTGGGTTGCCACTGGCCGGGAACAACTCCCCCCCCCCCCACCTTGAGACGCATTCATTCCACTCCTGCTCCACACTCAACTCCCCTCAACTTATCCGTTCTTCGGGCCGGATGGGTGACAGGTACGTCTCGCTAGTCGAGCAGCCGGACCAATCTTCACCCTGGCCTTCTCTCATACACAATGTGACCCTGCCTGAAAGCAGGAACACGCAAAGGAATTTCATTTCACTATATGAGATACCCGTAAAAACATAACAACTTATAAAAAGTAATAACGGTAATTCATTCAAATGTAATTATTTTTTGCAATACTCATTTCGAAATTGCAGTATTAAACAATGAAAAGCTACGTCTTACAATGATAAAAATATGCATGGAAATTCTTTACGGGGTTTGCACGTAATTATATCATATATTTTATGTTAAAATACTAAGTAAAAGTAACCAAATATTAAACACTGAATGAGAATACCGATTAAAAGATAATTCAGTGTCCGATTTCAGAGGAATTCATGGAGTCGCCATGAACTAAACGAAACACATAAAGCCAGTGGATACCGTTGTGATTAATTATTTTGTTGACGTGTGTGTTACACAATATTTCATGTTAAAATGTTTATACTTATGGTTGGAATTAATAAAGTAATCATTTTCCGCTTAATTGTGTGATTTTATCACGTTTTTTTGCATACGGAAACCCCTATAAAAGTGGCGGAGGTATAAGGGCGACACTGAAGTGTGCGCATCAAATGCCGCATCGCCACAGCAAACTAAGCGCTGAACTAGCGTGCAGAATTAACGCTGGTCCATTACGGAACTTTAAGCTGTTCCCATCGATTTTAATTGGTTCAAAGTCTGTAGCAAAGTTCAGTGCACGATTATACCTGAGATACACATACATCCGGGTAATATATTTTGCAGTACGGAAGTCTGAAAAAGCAGTTTTTAGCCACGTTGGAGGGCTTAGAAACAGTGTTTTTCTTAATTAGCATGGTGCCTTAACAGTGTGATCCCATCCTTGTTCGAAGCATATTATCTTTTTGTACTTTGACACAATAAGCACGTGTGGAATAGTTTTATAAAAAACTGTTTTAAGACTACATGCCGGTAAACTCGTAAAAGTATTTGGCACTTGAACAAGCTTAACCTACCTAAACTTACCTAAATTAACCTAAGTTAATCTAAACTATCGCAGGTATGAGAGAAAGGAAAGGAGAGAGGTCAGCTCATTACAATACGCACATCATGTACCTACTAAATAGTTTGGCCTCCATTTAGGTACTAATTTACTGTTACAATGTCCCCAACTGCCTGCGGCGACTGTACGAGCCTCGTCTCTGAGCGGCTGTGAAATTATATACACCTTTCCGCTGCGACAGACACGTTATTCTAGCGTCGGCGGTGAAGCGGTGGAAAAATTAATTGGAACACCTTCCTGCTGAAACGTTTTGATACGGCGAGGTCTAATTCCGTCCTTTTCACACCTTCGTCGCAATTTTCCTCGAGGCTGGCTTGCGATTCAAGTCGTGATCGATTTTCGAATGCTTGCGCGCCATATAAAAGGTAGTCGACACTAAATGACCGTTGTAATTAACTTAGATATTTTATAAATCAGACTGCAGCGCTGATTCGCTCGTTAGCTGAAAACATATTGTTTGGTATTGCAATTTTTCTCACTTTTGTTTATTCAAGCGATGACTGGATGTTTAACCATTGGTAAGGACCCCTGTTTTTCGCGAAAAGAATTTTGCCACAGTTTGTTTCAGTGTCTTGTGTGCACATCTGCAATACTGCTTCATGGTTATTGGCAGCGTGTCTGTGTGAAGAGGCACATCTCATTTGACTGAGCAAATTACAACAACGTTCCTTCAATGCCACAAGTCTGTAATTTGCCGGTAGAATACCAAGGCTCGAGCGAGTAAAAATATCCAATCACTGACCACGAAGCAGAACTGCAGATGTGCACGTAAGGCACCGAAACAAAGCGAGGCAAAATTCTTTTCGCGAAAAACAAGTGTCCCTAACCATTGGTAAGAAATAACCGACAGCATTTTAACTTTCATGAAGAATACCATCCTTGGGCGTATGGGCTGTTTCTAAGAAGCGCAAATATTTAAAAAATGCATTGCATGTATCAATATTTTTTAAAATATACATTTTCCTCAGTTGAATATGTAAAGCCGGTTTACATAGGCATATATTTATAAAAATACGTTACTATTAAGAAGCACAATACTTATAATGACCTTACAACAGTTTTAATACTGTGTGATGGAAATGCAATAGTAGGCTTAATGACAATTAACGATTTACAAAAGACACGTATAGGGCATTCGGGATAAAGTGAGCGCTAAAGATTTGACCTTTGAAAAAATCACTACCCGTTGCTGCATATTATTCAACATTGACAATAGTTACATTATTGCTTGTACAGTTGGCAGCGAATTATCGCATGTAGTTCCGTGTATTATATACTTAAATACAACATTAATGAAAGAACATCACATGGAATCGATATCTAAGTATTTAATATACTTTAAAATGTTCATTTATTCTATTACTGACATACCTACTGACTGTTTAGTTTTAATTAATTAGCGCCAGCAGAAAGTGATGCATCCGGGCCGTTCAACTTCAACAGTCATTAGCGAATTGCGTCTAGCGCTCCGCGCTGCTGACATAGTTCAAAATTCCAACGGCAGGTGGCATCAGAGTTACGTTTTCGCCGCTTCGAAGCGTTCTTGTGTTTGTCCGTTGTGCAATAAATATTGGTTTATGATAAAACACATTCAAAAGTATTAGAAATGATTGTTTTCTCATTGGTAACATGTAAGTTGTCATGTGTTATGATAGCTAACATGAGTATCTCGATTTAGAAACAGTATTTTATTCCTTTTCACACACTAAGAAAATACGTTGTTGTTTTTGTTAAGTGCGTAGTCATTGTTCATGGCAGTATAACTGAACGGAATTTAAATTGCGTGTGTCACTGTCACTGCATTTTATTTAGCGGCGGTTTTGAGATACAAATTCGGTTTAAATGTGTTTATATTTACAAGATTCGTAACGGCAATAGTGCGGATCGTATAAATTAGACTTGATGCACAGAAATCAGAATTAAAATACGTTAACTCGCAGGTATTAATAGCTAAGATTACTATTTGTTATAAATTTTATTCAATACCCGTGTATTTATTGAGTAGGTATTGTTGATAAGATTTTCAGGCCAGTATAATGTAGATGTAAATATTATACAACCCTATGTAAATGAAAGCAAGTGACAATATTTATGTTTACATGCAGTTGAAAGATATGAACTGGCAGAAAATATAAATTAATCAGGGCTTTTTTGAGTGCCTACTTTATCCCGGATAACCTGTAAATATTCATTACCATTCGTAAGTATAGTATATAAAGACGGGCCCCACTGCTCATTTTAAAAATTTTATCTTTCTCGGTGACAATAAATAATATGCATTCGTTAAAATAAAAAAAAAAAATTAAATTTACACAAATCAGCAACTTGATTTTGTTTCATGGTTCAGTGGGCATAAAATATAGAATGCGTTTGTTTATTGTATTGTTTATTTTTACAAATTGTGTTACAAGTGCTGTCAGACGACTACATTTTTTTACTAATGACTTACGTGTATTACTTACAAGTATTAAATTATAATAATTAATCTTTCTACCAAGACATTTTTGATTAAATGAGAACTACTCCCTCTAATACACTAATTATTAAAATACTTAAACCTAAAAATATGAGTACGATAAAAATATGCAACTAATGAGCTGGTTTTTAGTGTTAACTTTATCAGGAGAAAATATTTTCCAGCAGATATAAAAATGAAATGGCTGACAGAGAGTTGATATTTCCGAATAATTTCCACCCTTAATTAGCATATGCAATAATACTTAATAGAGTGGATCTTTCATTAGGTTACACAGGAAGGCAGAACTTTAACACTGGTAACTAGACGTGAGGATAGATATCTGCACATTCCATTATCCTCAATAAATTAAAAGCTCTGGGAAAATTCGGCTCCAAGGTGATAAAGTTTAGCCGACTTTAAGGCCATGCTCTTTAGTTTCTACAGTTCTTGCAATAATTTTTTTAAAAGCTTAAACGAGAGCAGATATCTAACATCTGTCTGGCAATTTTGTTCAATATGGCTATGATAGTTAATTTTTTTTTTCAAAGTAAGAAATTATACTCTTTCGACTAAAAAGTCAATTAGCCAGAATTTCGATACTAACATAATTAGCTAACACCATATTATTTACTGCCTTGAAAAAAACAGTCAATATATGGAGAAGACGATTTTAAACAAAACTACCAGAAAGATTTTTGATATTTGCTCTCGTTTAGATGTAACAAATTAATATCGCTAAAATGTTACAAACTTAGATAGCATGGCCTTTTTAAGGGCGCGGTGTACTGCAATTTTATTCACCATGTTTTAATTTTTATATTTGTATCAGTTATTTTTTCTAGTTTTAGGCGAAAATGTGACTAAATTTTTCTCATATAAAATTTCTTTATCTCTCATAGTTTTCGCGTAATGGCTCGTTAAAGCCAAAATTTGCATTTTTCCGTTTTAAACAACGACACTAAAACCAACTCCCTTGCCACCCTGAAAAAATTTACAGTGAATAACGATGTTGTAGGCTACAAATTCAGCTACGTCAAACCACACAATAAAAAAAAATTTTTAAAATAAATAAAATTCTTTAAATTTTCATTTTAAATTTCCGAATTTTATTAAATAAAAAATGTATTCTTTGTTTTTATGTACGTTACATTGTAGCCAGCGACGTCTTTATCCGCTGTGAATTTGTTCAGTTTGGTATGTCAGTTGGCTTAAGTGTAGTCCTTAAAACAGGCAAATTTTGACTTTATCAAGTCATTACGCGAAAACTATGAGAGATAAAAAAACTTCATAAGAGCCAAATATAGCCATATTTTGTGTCTTAAATAAGAAAAAAATACGTAGTACAAACAAAAAATTAAAACATGGTGATGAAAATTGCTGTGTACCGCGCTCTTAAACAGACTTGTTTCGCGAGCTAAACATATTTTCCGAAGTTGAGTTTAGATGTTGGGATCGTGCTATCGACACTTCAGTCGTAGTAAATTGGTAATGTGGTTATATGGCGATATTAATTTGAGGGCGTAAGAACTTCCAACCTGTTAATCACTGATGTTGGCAATCTTTGTCGAAATGATAAAACTGAGCCCGAAGCGACTCATTTTCAAGGCTCATCGTCACTAAGTAATTACTTGTTACTTCGCAGCAACTTTGCCATCCCCTTTCTGGCCTTCGTTGGGGTTATAATTCAGCAATAAAGGCTTATTTCTTATGAAACAAATTCCAAACATATATTTATAAAACACTTCTTACGAAAAGCAGTACTATTTATTCTAACCTGGTAGAAATTTAATAAAAAAAATCTGTAAACATAAATTGTTGTCACAAGTAGCCATAATTTCATGTTTAAAGAAAATGTAAAGAAAATATAACAGCGTACATTACCAGCGTTTAGTTTTCGAAGATTAAAGAAACATGCGCGATAATAAATGCTAATATTTTTTTTACACTTTCCATCAAACCATTATGCAGAACTAATTTTCGGCTTACCCGTAAGCAGAAAGAAAAAAAAAACTCAAGTTACTGTATGTTATTTGCAGGAAAATAATAACGCTAAATTGTGAAATCAGTGTTACAAATTTGTAGGCAGAAAATCAACAGACACAATGAAGTTGACGGTTAAACAGCCCCGTAAGCCAATTAAAGACTGACTCGATGCTCATGGACATTGAAGCACACAATATGTTCATAGGCTAAGGAAATAACTTTCTTAAAGCAATTCATTTTGGAAAGTTTTAATGTGATCTCTTCACAGGCGATTGAAGTGCTCTTCGGAATGTTTGAAATGAGCGCTCATTAACACAAGAAGGTGTGTTCTCGATATGTTTAGTACGAAAAAGTCATAGATGATGACAGAATGCTACATTTATAACATCACACATGTTATTACTACACTATTTGAAACTTTCTACACTCTAAACTTGGATCAGTGAGAAATGCACCACTTCGATGAAATTCCAGTCGTTACGGTCAAAAATTAGAAACTGAAGTTAGTAAAATAGTACTGATTGTTTCAGTAACTAAATACTACAGATTTGAAAGTGATTTCCACTTATTCTAAGTGGATTTCCGGCCTGTTAACTGACTTTCAGTGAATTCTACAGATTCATCAATCAAAAAAAAATTGTTGTCTGGAATGTCATAAATTGTAACCACTGCGTATTTAGATTGTCCAACATAGTACAAAGAAACTAATTTATGACTACTGTACTTCGGACTGTAATAAGCAGTTTCGGAAGAATTTACTGTAGAGGGGTGCATTTGACATAGTTGAGTTTCTGCGTACAATAAAGCGCAGGGTCGTCGCGTAGTCAGGTCCGGAGGAGTCACCGACGGAAAGCCGGCACGGGCGTTCAGTGGCTTGCGCATATCAACATGGTATTTGGTGCAGGTCACGTGTACCCCTTATCGCCTTCATACGTCGGTAAATGATCCAGGTAGGCACCTAGACAATGTTACAAAACTACGTTGGCTTTAACAAATGTAATTGTTAAGATTATAATAATCTCAATTAATCTATCCGTTACACATAATTGCAAAGTGTGCCTTCCAAATGAATTTTACCCTTATTTTAAAACTCCCAGTATAAATATTTCTTCAAAATATTATATTTTTCAGAAACTGGACTAAGAAGAAAACCAATTGTCGTTACAGTCACAGATTCAGTATTGTTGTGTAAATACAAACTCACAAAATACGAAATATGAAATTAGGCACTATGCAGTGCACAGTATAACGATAACACCTCCGACTACATCTGCGTATAAGATACTTGCAAGCACCTTCGGAATTCTTGCCTACTTGTAGCGCAATTGTAATTTTATATGCCATTGCACGTGTAGTTTAATTTTATTGATAAACTCTATAGATTTGGAAATATTATTTTCTACCTTCGGAATTCTTGCTTACTTTGAGCGAAATTGCAATTTTCTCATATATCATCGCATGTGTAGTTCAAATTTGTGGATAAATTATACATTCGGTAAAATAATATAATTTAAGTTCTTTGGCGAAAATATTCATTACTGATCTTACGGTTTCGTTTTTCTGGTTCCGAGAAATAATTTCCGACGAACTGATAATTTTTATTTTACACGTAGTAGATGGTCAAGTTGTCGCGAAAGTAAAAAATAGCATTAAATCAGATAGCGTTTATGCTTAAAAAAATAATACTGAGATAAATTGGGACCTTGATATTTTTAATGATTGCTTGAACGTAGATGATAGAATAGTATGTTTAAGAATGTTTTTAAACATTCATATAAAAATTTTGGTAATTGTAACTGCAATATTCAGTAGTTCGTTAGCCAAAGTTTTCCTCTGAGTAAAGGGAATTATTTCTACACACTATAACATACTACGAGTCTAGAATAAAGACAAATAAATTATTTTTGCTTACTAAACCGAAGTTTAACACGCTATCACGGAAAGTGGTACTACGAATTATTATATAACGAAACAAATGTTAAGAAACTAAATTTGTAAGCGCAACCATGAACTGTTCCAAGTATCAGTAATTTAATCTGACTTTATTTACGAGCTAGGACTGTAAATAGCAACCTCGTCAACCATAGTGATACTATCTTCGTACTTAATATTCCGTAATGATCAACTTAAACCACGACGTACCCGGTGTACACCTAAATATTTATACAGCAGCATAGTTGTGGAAATAATTTTATTCAGGATGTGATAAAAATCCTTTACTTTGTAAAGCACAGAAATACGTTTTTCTCAAACAGCCACGAGTCCAATCATGTTTTTAAGAAACCCCGTTTACAGATAGTAAAAGACGAGAATGTACCGGTGGGTGTAATAAAGGTAATTATATTTATTTTATACGATGATTTATCCAAAGTTATTTACTAAAGAATGGATTCGTTAATTACAATAGGCTATTTAAATTAATAATTTTATACGGGTACATTATTAGGAAAAGAGTATGTGAGAGTTAACAAGAACAACAAAAGACGACGTCAATGCCGATAAACAATGACTGAGCAAATCTGGGGGAAAAATTCGTGTTTTATGTGTACTGATTCTCGCTGCACAACTCGCGCGCACACACGCACGCATGAGTATACACACTGTAATCATATATAACCCTAGGATGTATGCTACACGCACAGCTGTGTTATTTATTGCACAGCCTAACATCCAGGCGTCTTACTAACGCTAGCTTGCAATTACGCTATAAAAACATAATCATCGTCGGTAAACTTGACAGCTTGCTACGTTTCAACGTATGTTCAGCATGTCGACAGATATAACAATTTATATTGAAACTGTGACTTTATAAGTTATCGGTAAATAATGCATTGAAGTATGCACGCATCGCTCCAGTAGTTAATTGCTTGCACAAATAACAAAAACATGTTCCTCCGTTATATATATATATATATATATATATATATATATATATGTGTGTGTGTGTGTGTGTGTGTGTGTGTGTTCTACAAAAGAAACTGTTTCTTAACAAGAAAATACAGACAAAAATAAGTACTTAACATACATATTTGCATGAAGTAATAAGATAATTTGTGTTTAATGCTACGCATATTAAAAATCTGCACGTAGGAAATGCTAGAATCGTTGTTAATAATAACAATAAATTAAACCTCGGGTGCCCAAGATCGTATATAGAACTTGTGTCATTTAAAGAAACTCGCAAATCGAAATTAAAATTTGTGAAACACATGTAATTTTAAAATTATCTATGCTGTAAGAGATTCAAACAAGAATTTAATGAAATTTATTCGAAGAAGGCTAATTTACATGTTATTTAACTACTTGTTACTTAGCGAAATAACCGTCGGTATCATTGCACGAAAATACAAAAAAAAAAAAAAAACTTTCGGCGAGACACAAAGGACAGTTTTTTAAAGTGTCATCTGCTAATTTTACCGGTTAAATATTAACGCTAACGTGAATTTGAATTGTTTCTTTCTATCTCCCGAATGCTACCTCTGCTCCTTTAATCATCATTGTTTAACTTTTTCTGCACATTCGATTTACAATCAAATTAGTTTTGCTGAATAAATTCGTTTTAAATACGTGAGATGAAAAACGCTAGTTACAAGCATTCTACTTGCTGAAAAAAGGCTTTGAAGATTAAACTCCTCAACCAGGGTTCCGTGCTAAGACATTCGTTGAGAGATGGAGCTGCTACGCATGTCAGCTTGAATATATTAAAGGGATCCACAATCGCAAGTATTATAGTTTGAAGGTTTCATCACTAAACCTTAATTGCACTTTGTGATTGACAGAGTCTGAAGACATAAGTGAGGTAATTAACGATTTGAAACAAAACTATTACTGATTACTTATGTTTGTGTACATGAAGAGAAATATCTAGCTCTCCATTTATTTAGTAATACAACTAAAAGCGAATATTTAAAATGAAAATAACAGTAACTACACTAATTATAAAACACTGGAAAATCGTGGGAAAAGTTGACGTACGGTGTTTTAACACTGAAGGTTTATATCGATATTGGCTATCGTTAGGGCAATGAAATTTTCGCGAAAAGAATTATGTACCAGTATGTTTCAGTTACGTATGTGCACATCTGCATCTCTGCTTCGTTCGTATTGGCAGCTTGTATTTGTGAAGTGACGTCTCTCATTCGGCTGTACCAATCAGAATAAGCTTACTGCAACACCACATGTCTGTGATTAGCGGACAGAACCTCAGGACACGTGAGGGTAAAACACCCAATCACTGAACATAACCTAGAACTGCAGATGTGCACAAGGCAGAAACAAGCCGGCGCAAAATTCTTTTCGCGAAAATATCATGGCGCTAGCTATCGTTTGTTTAAAACACTGGTTCTCTCTTCAACAGGGCCCAGTTATATACAGGTTCAACACAGAACGTGTGTTATTAGTCCCGAAACTGTCCACCCGAGTCACAAATTGCATCATCAAATAATATTGTGGCAAATATACTACAAGTTATTGAAAACAATTTTGACTGAATATTTTCGTGATTTTCTAGTGTTTCTGACTAAACTGAAATAGGAACAACGCTGGTGTGGCAGTCATTGTCATATAGTCAGGCCAGTCACGTCCCACCTCAGATGACTGTTAGGGTTTAATTTCTGGCGGGATCGTTCAAATTGTTCCATATGGGGAACATGGAGGACATTGTCGATATTCTCGGTTTACTCCCGTCTGTCCCGTCCTATTATTCCGTGTAGCTACTTCATACTTACCTCACACAGCCCCTTACCAACTTTCAAGTCCTCGCTATTAACCACTCACCAAAGTCTCATAATTTCCCAATATTCAGCACACACATAGTTACTGTCCATCCTGCGAACGTTTACACTTATCTGACAGTTCTGTAGGCTATGTTTTCTGTGGTCTTCTGTGAACCATTGTTTGGTTTGTACGACATTAAATGCTCCTAACATTATTTCATCATCATCATCCCCTCATACAATAACATAATAGTATTGTTTACAAAAACATTCTACTTAATTTATGAAATGACATATCCCAGACGTAGAAAAAGTGTATTCTTTCGTGGGATAGAAGACAATAGCAAATATTTAATATTTTTAATTAACGAGACCTGACCGAGTACATATATTTTAGACGTCCAACTACCACACGAAAAAAAAAAAGTTTATAAAAAGTAGCAGACTAATACACAATTTTCAAAATTCCAGCAGTGAATGTTCTTGTAATATTATAATAATTATTACAATTAATTAAAAATAGTTAAAGCCACACCACGTTGCTCGAAAGAATGGAATACGTACATGTTTAAATATGTTTGAATTCGTACAAAACTACGAGCTAATAGAAAAACTGGTAGCCAACGAATGTGAAATTCTGAACATGCGGTTCTAACGGTCTTGTGGGCAGTATTCAAAAGTAGAGTGACGTGGAGAGGCGCAGGACACCATCCTGTACTTTACCAGTCGGTTATATAAATTCAGGAGGTAAGTCAGGATAGGCAAAAATTTCAACTGGAGATATTCAACCAGTAAACCAAGCAAATACTGCGAGCATCCAGCAATTCACGAGTGTGGTTTGTCGAGGAACTCCGAGTTTCAGTGCTCACGAGCAGGGTAAGCTGCTGTCACCAGGCGAAAATTATAAACTGTCATAAAAACTGTAAGTATCAGACATCACCGAAACCACAAGGAAGAGAAATTGGTTCGAATTATCTGAAAATAAGCACGAAGCAATAAAATCATTGTACTGTTCACGAATTATGCTGTGTATAATGTTTAACAAGTAGGCTATAAGACGTAACCAGGTGATCGTCAAGACTTGGTTACCAGATTGATGAAACGTACCTAACACAGAGGCGTAGAATGGATTTTATTTGGGGGGAGGGTGGGGGATATTTTTGTTGTAATGAACTTTATATATATAACTCCACATACACTGAAACAGACCAATAATAAATTTTGTTTTGTATTATTGCATAAATTAGAAAGTTTAGAAAATATGAGTGTATTAAGATTTCCTTAGAATTTCTTGGCTTTCGGAGATGGCTGGGGAATCATCGCGTTAACCCCCCCCCCCCCCCCGACGGTTTCACCACTGACCTAACCCTGAAAGGTTACTTATGTAACTATCAATGGAGGGTGTATCGCGCGCCTTGTTGCTAGGCCGGCGCGTCGCGACACTGTCGCCAACTGCCCCTCCCCCTCCATCCATCCCCCTGGAGCTCGGGGGCGGCCGCAGATATGAAGGCTCGGTCAGCCCCGGTCACAAGAGTAATCTGCATGTTAATCATCCCCGGCGGCCAGTGACGTCAGCGGCCTACGCCACTGATAAACACGGCTTCTTCCAACAGGATGCGGCGGCGACCCCGATACTGAGCGCGGGGGTGGACGCGATAATTACTGTCTAGGGTCTGGCTGCGGCAGGTCTCGTCAATGACGTAGGCTTTTAAACCACTCTACTTCTGTACTTGTGGGCAACATTTACCTGCATCCTCTATTGATCATAACAGTATGTTATCATTTAATATAGCCACCTGCTCAAGCCGCCGAACACTGAGAAGAACATGTGTCAATTCAAGGTTTTTTTTTCTTTCGAAAACTCCTCAACATGCTTGAGTAGTGACAACTATTTTCGGTGAGCATATTTCTGCACCAGTATGTTCCAGTGCCTTATCTGCATATATGCAGCCCTGCTTCACGCTCAGTAATGAGATGTTTTTAAACTCTTACGTGTCGTAACACTTTACTCCAAGTAAGGTTAATTCTATTACAGGTTAGAAAGAAAATTTGTTTTCTTATGGGAGAGTTTGGCACAGTTAAAATTTTTGCCGCTAGTTTCACTGCTATCGCTAAGGGACAAAAAAAAAAACGAAACAGTAGTAAAATTAAATTTAAATAGGCTTGGAAATGACAGTATTATTTAACTTAAAATGTAAAGTTAAATAACCTAATTACGCGTTCTACTTTAACAACTTTATGTAACTTGAAATTCAGGAAAGATCTGTGATCGTCAGTTTGCACCCATTACTGATGCCAGCGTTCAAAGGGCAGAAATTTTGAACGTGACAAACTTTCAGCATTGATCTTTCTAACCTGTAGTATAATTAGCCTTACTCCATGTCACAGACGTATGATCGAATGAGAAAACGCCTTTCACAAAGACATCTCACCAATAACAATGAAGCAGAATTGCAAGTGTGCACGCGAGGCATAGAAACAAGTTGACGCAGAAATCAATTTTCGCGAAAATCGACTGCCACTGTATTGTCTGCTTACTAATGGCATTAAGAGAACGTGCAGTTTTGGATGGTAATTTAATGAACTCCAATATTTTTCAAAGATTATTTCTTATTGCGTTTTGAATAAATTTGACAAAATTCGTTAGCTGTTGTGTTTTATTTCTTAGATATGTAGTGACCTTAATTCAAATGTGTACTTCAGCAGTGTTAATATCAAGCAAGGTGGTTGTGGATGTTGTATATGCTACAAAAATAGTCTTTAATAAATGTTAAAGTGATTGATGTAAAGAGAAGCTCCATGAACATAAATATTAATTTGCATATCTATTAAAGTTGCTTTTGTGGATTTTTAAAATTACTCTTTGCGTAATTAAACACTGCAGTAGGTCACTTCAGCTTCAATTCTGAACCTGAGCCTAGACAACATTTTGTGAACACATGGGTATGTTAATGGAACACCCTAAATGGTAGTAAATACAACATTTTGCCATGTTCTGTTTTATTCAACCTGAACAGGATATACGTTGATAAGTGTGTGAAGTAAGGAAGTAAATGTATGATTGAAAAGCAGTAAATAAAGTAGAAAAATTGGGCACAACTGCGGGAATGTATAAAAAGTGTTTACTACACTGTCCCGAATTTAAACTGTTGTATGAAGATCCCTTGAATTACGCAAAATAGTAGAATTGTTTGTAAAATCAATGAGTAACCACTTTACAGGAGTTGTGCACATAAACAGTAGTAGTAGTTATAGTAGAATGGTTAAATCTTCACGTGACAGTCCATTTACCAGTGTAAAGTTTACGTGTACAGAAAATTTTAATAAAAATGTTTAAGTAATTTTAGCATAAGGGAGTAAATTCACATATACGCACTTTGTAGTTTTTACTGAAATTCTTCAAAAATATACGAATCAATTTTTTTTTATGAAGCGTTGGTTACTTACACAGAAATTCTTCTTAAATGTATAAAGTATGTACAATTATACTTCACAGAGGCTTAGTGATTTTTACAACATCCTTAAGGAATAAGGCTATACATTCTTATTTTATGAAGTCTTGCTGATTTTTACTGAAATTCTTCTGAAATATACGAAGAATATACATTTGTATTTTACGAAGTCTCCGTGATTTTTACGGAAATTCTTTTGAAATATACGCAGAATATGTATTTTCATTTTACGAAGTCTTAATGATTTTTACGGAAATTCTTCAGAAAAATACGACGAATATGTATTTTCATTTTATGAATTCTTACTGATTTTTATGAAAATTTTTGTTAAAAATACAAAAAATCTGTTTTGTTCGTTTATGAAGTGTCCGTATATTTAAGAATATATCTGGATAATTTGTAATCGGTATTTTTCGTAAATTTACGGTTAAAATTTTTAACAGTGTACATACGTGTACGCGTTTGTGTGTAGTGTACACGTCCATACGTTTTGAAAGATTCTGTTTAGAGATTTGTGCCTATAAACGAGCACCAAAATACGAATGTTCTCCCTTTTTAACACCACGAGAAAATAAAATAGTGTACACCTTCCTCCTGTTCATTACATTAGTTAACTGAAAATGAACATTTTCCACCGTTAGTGATTACACAAAATCGATCTATTTCGCCTTAAAAAAAAAAAAAAAAGTGTTTCCGATGTTCTGTAAATCACTGGGAGAGAAGTTCCCTAGTTTCCCTTTGCTAGAAGTAAACGGAGTTGAATGCATGGACTATAACGAATTAAGTTTGCTTTCAATTATTCAATGTTTGCTTTTCATAAAACAAGGAGGGATACCTTTATTATGTGTAGCACTAGCTATGTATGACTAGATTTTTCACGGTTGTGTACATTTGGGTTTAATATAAGAACTGTACATTTTGAATTGTGAATATTTTCTTGACAGACAAAAATATGATGTTAAAGTTATGGATTTCGTTTTCTACGTAAACAGATAAACACCTCTTCTTGTTTAAGAGTAACTCCGAAAAAAAAAATTGCATAAATTATAAGCGTACTTTCTTTAATGATGTTCAGACAAAATATATATTAATTTGGTTCAGTTCTCAACTGCAACTTATTGAGGTATGACTGGATTTAGTTGCTTGAACATACTCAATTACGAAATAAACGACTGTCAATGAAAACTAAAAATAATAGAAAACTTAAAAAAAAAAAAAAAATAAGAGTAAGCTGTAGTCAACAGGATTCATACACAACATAAAATTAAAAAAAAATGGAAGCGGGTCAAATAAATCAAGAAACAGACAGATAATAAATGAAAGTAATAACAATCAAACAAAAAAAGAAACCCAAGTTAACGATGAGACAAAGCAAAAACACAGTAGGTATCAAACACGAACAGAAAAACAACATACGACGCAACGATAAGATGAAACAAATCACATTAGTTAGACAGACATTATAACGACGTTTCGCGAACTGGAATCTATCCCGTTGTCAGTAGGTCTGCACACCCAGGATTACTTTAATGAACAATTTCTTAGAGTGGTGGCTATTATTGTGAACTGATCTGTTATTTTGTTTCATATGCATGTGATTTGGTGGCAGTTAACTTTTAACCGACCAAAGAGAAAGATTTATGTACTCTGTGGTTGTTATGGATAAACATTTTGTTTTCTCTCATGTAACATTATTATGGAAAAAGTATTTTAATAAATATTGAAATGGTGAAGTTAGTTGAATGAGTTCTGTTTTGCTGATGGATTTATGCGTGTCTGAAAATCCTGTTATCACCATGTTGTTGCCTCGAACCCATGATTAGTCCCAGAGATAAGAGAAGAGCAGCTGATGGCAATTTTGTGGAGAGTGAAACCATTGCACCACCACACCGTCATCAGGTAGACACGCAGGGTTCAGGAACACGAGTGCGACTGATGAGGAGAAGCCGCCGCCGAATTCTCATATGCCATCCTAGGCCGTGCAGTCACGAGACCGGGAACCGAAGTTCCCATAACTCGTTGGGTGTATCGTAAAACAAGTGCACCCTGACTGACAAGTTGCAAATCACTGAACCGGCGGCGGGGCGCGTGTATCTGTATTAGCTGGGCTCCGGATCCGCATTTAAGGCTGGAAGGGAGTTATTGCCATAGTTAATTAATGACGTGTAGGTGTATCGGCGGGGAGTGAAGCTCCCACCAGCCAGTGGGGCTGGCGTGACGTGTCGTGTTGTCTGTCTAAGTGAGGTTAGTGTTGTCGGCAAGTAGCTAGTTAAACTCGCAGAGTAGTAGTGCGAGATTTCCCTACAGCCGTGAGTGCCAGGCACATCACTGCCATTTCATCGCGTGGTTGTTTGTGAAAAGAAAGTGACATGTTAGTAGCACTTCCTAGCGCCTAAAGTACCGAAGATAAGAGCCTTGGTCAAAGTTATGGCTAAGCAGAATGTGCACTTGTTTACGTCAGCCCTTTTGGGGCTTCATCGCTGCCAGGTGCAAGTGCGACAAGTGGTTTTCTTAAAGCGTGTTCAAGTGCGATAAAATCGTAATTTTGTATTTTTATGAACTAGTGTTAGTTTTGTGGACGATACTTGTAAGTACAGTTTCCTCTTACAAAACAATTTTAGCTTCCATAGTTTTCTCATAACGGTGCGGCAAAGTCAAAATTTGCTTCTTCTGCTGCCATGCAAATGGCGAGAACCAACTGACCTACTTGAATAAAATAATTCACTTTTATATTACATCTCATGAGCTATGCAATGAAGTATTTAAAATACCATAATCTAATATTTTGAATTTAAAAAAAATCGCAAAATACAGGGAAAAAGTTGAAAAGATAGCTTTTTTTTTTTAAATACAAAAATAGTTCACGAGATTTTTTAAAATTGTTTTACTTCGTAGCCCGTGGCACGTAATTTCACTGTGAATTATTTCACTTACATAAGACAATTGATTTTCGCTATTTGCATGGCAGCGGAACATGCAAATTTGACTTTGACGCACCGTTATGAGAGAACTATGCGAGTTAAATTTGTTTCGTAAGAGGAAACTGCACTCACAAGAATCGTGTACAAAACTAACAATATTTCATATAAATATAAATTACGATTTTATCGCACTTAAACACCCTTAAGGCCTAAAACCAGGGCAGAAGGCCCTGCGTCAATTTATTTATTTATTCTTAATTTTTAATTTTTTTCCCAATGGGTTTATAGTGGGGGTAAACCCACTTGTCCTGCTCAGCCAATGGGAGACAGGCTGTCTCCTGATTGGTCACGCAGCATAGATTGATTCTGATTGGTTGTGGTTGGTTGAGTGTTTTGTTTTTGTTATGTGCTGTAACGTTATTTCTCTCTTAATCAATGGGATCCACATATTTTCTAATTCAATACTCTGCGGACAGAAAATATTGCTATTGTTAATAATAAAAACTGATTCTTTGATTTTTCTTTTAATTTGGTCGGTTTCCTGTGTAAGTGATTTAGAGTCGTCCCAGAGAAATTTGTGGCTATTTTCCCATACATGTTCGGCCAGTCTAGATTTGTAGGTTTCGCTTTTCTTGCAATTGTTTTTATGTTCTTTGATTCGGGTTGATAGAGCTAAGCTAGTTTCACCAATGTACATATGGCCGCATTCGCAGGGTATCTGATACACA
The DNA here is from genome assembly GCA_003012365.1 of Medauroidea extradentata. Lineage (NCBI taxonomy): Eukaryota > Metazoa > Arthropoda > Insecta > Phasmatodea > Phasmatidae > Medauroidea > Medauroidea extradentata. Next base: position 13,803 of record PNEQ01103675.1, on the reverse strand, counting down.
CAGTTGTGTGTTTGTGGTTCTTCTGTGGCTGGTTTCATCCTGGTGACCATACTTTTAATAGTCGATTTGGATTGGAATGCAGTTTGAAGTCCGTATTTGTTTCCCAGACGTCTTATTTTCTCAGAAAGGCCTCGAACATACGTACTAACTAGGGTTTCTGCTGGTGTTTCGGCTTCTGTGAGATTAAGTGTTGTATTAGGTTCCGTGTGCTGTTTGACAGTTATTTATTTCGCAGTGGAGTATGTCCAAGCAACTAAACCAGTCATGCACTCCAGTTGCACAGATCTTTCAAAGATTTTATTGAGGTATGTTTTCAGTTTCTGTTGCAATGCTTTTGAAAAAATCTGTTTAAAAACGTTAGTCTTTTCGACTTCAAGTTCATAAAAATTCTAAAATACCTTTGAGTTACGGTGGAGAAAGAGTATTATAATCAACCCCTTCGAGAAAGTAGTGTTAATTCCTCAATTTCAAAATAAATACTTCGTATATAGTATTTTTAACGGGAGGGTACATGAGCACAGGGTGCCAAACTTTGAGAGAAGACATCTGACTGAGCACCCGCAAGCATTTACTGAGCCCTGATGGATGACATGAACTGACGACTTACGAAGTAAAAGCGTGGGTGAAACGGTCAACAGCAATGCCCGCTATGTTTACCACATGCGAAAAATTGTGGGTTGGCACCACCGGGAATCGAACACTGATCACTTTGACGGCAGGCGTGTGCTCTAACCACTGTGCCAATTTCAAACCGAAAATAGGAAATTCACTGTTAGATGTTATAGCAATCCGTTACTATTGTCGAATTTATTTGAACATACGCAAATATATTTCACGTATTCTAAGGTTATTAGAGTTGAGTGGATTCTCTCGTTTCAGATATGACAGAAGATCGACTTACATTGTGGTAAATTAAATTACTTATTTATATTTTCATATATTTTTTGCTTTCATTTTTCCACGCTATTGTCTTTTTTTAAACAAAACGATAGAATACAGACTTGTCTGTCGAATAACTAGCGTCGAATGAATATTGTCCGTAAGAAGTCTGTACACTTAAAGGAATACTATTTTCAGTTGGTAACCAATGAACTAATTGATTTGTTGCAAACGTGAAATATGATTAGCCAGATACCATACGCTTGGATAATTTAGTTCACATATCACGATAGGAATTATCTTTGTGTTTCATTATCCCACATTGTACGATAGTCTATATTTATTATCTCTGGTGTTAGCAAATATGTAAGAATATTTTATCATTGATATCACTATAATAAGCCGTTGCATTTGAGACGTAAAGGCAGAAAAACTAGAGTAAAATATGGAATAACTGTCACATACGCAGACTGTCAGTGAAATAGTGTTACAAACGTTTCGAGAAGATTCCTTGTAAAAATAACTAAGTGAAGTTACATGATGCGTGTTTTTGGCTGGTATAAATCTCAAAGTAGAAAAACGTGATTGAAAATTAAAACTGAAACCAACAGTTGTTTAAATAACCAAAAGTAAAAATAGACAATTACTGTGTTTCAGATTGCGGTTTAGTAATAACAAGATAGGCTACAACATCTGTAAAAATTGTTTCGAATACATTTCACCTACATTATATAATGGGACTGGTCATGCTTTTTTTTTGCGTAAAAGTATCCGCTTTTATTTTTTTCTTAAATGACTCAATCTGTAGCCGCAGGTTCAAATGAACTAAAAATATCGACTTATTGCAACACCCTCAAGTGATATGTTTTCGAAAAAATGGAAAACATACAGACAATGTACAATCTTACAGATAGGCAACACGGGATAAACAGGATGTGTCTAACTCGAAATCTCCAAATTTTTAACGTATTTTCCATTGCCGTTAGTCGGGATCTCCAACTACCCTCACCCCTTTATTACGGCGTTGCTACACGATCATTTCATATCAGCCCTCACCAGCGGTAAAAACCTCGTCGTTAAGGGCCCCTTATCCCTGAGCCCTGGTGGATCAACTAAATAAAATAAAATGGGACTCAGTACTTGTCAATCAACAGGATGTCCCAGAAGTTCCTATATCCCCCGAAGATTTTATGTTTCCGTGCAGCTACTGGGGAAAAATTTACACAGGCAATTCAGAAAAGGTCTTCATCTTATTCCATACCGATCAACTATTACCAATGAGTTTGCTAACAACATTTCTCACATTTCCTTCGCGAAACAAGATTTTCTTTACTGACTCATAGTGTTCACGATCGATATGTTGTGTTTTGGAATAAAGAAAACCCACACTTTTATGGTGAACTTGAGAACAACCAACCAATGTTATGATCCGGACAGCGCGTCAAACCCATGGTTAGACCCTATGTCTTTCATGGCCCTTTGACGTAAAGCACTTACCTGGACATGCTTCGTGAGGGGTTTGTTCCACAACTTTATAATCTTTGTGCTGGAGATTATCATTAGTTCCAGATGGATGGGGCACTTCCTCATTACGGACTACCAGTTCCAGCATACCTGAATTACAGTTTCTTGTGTCATGTGGAATGGGGGAGACACTGCAGCACACCTACACAAATTTCTTGTCTACCTAGAAGTTCAGATTTGACGACATGCGACAATACACTATAAGAATTTGTGCCTCAGAAAGTCAGCGAGCAGAGATATGGAACCGCAGACCAACTTAAAGATGCTGGTCCTGCTAATTTCGCAGCATCACATACCACCACACATGTTACGGGGAATAAACCATATCACCTGGCGCCGTATCATTCTGTGTGCTGAGAACAACCGACGTGATTTATGTCTAAATTTATGTTTCTTTTTACATCTTGTCGTACGATCAGACACTTACAACAAAGCATTCAATGAAAAATCGCCATGTAATCATTTTAGTGTTTTCCAGAGGTACAGGAACGGGCTGTAGATATATGCCACCACTAACTTTTTGTTAATCGTGGTGCCGCCAACATACGGTAGGAATTTCAATACATTTACATCTGTCATCAAATAATTACTTTTTACTTTAAACAAAAAAAAAAACACTCATATATTGTTTTCCACATTTTCATTTCTATAGCCAAGTTTTCCTCTTCTAAATTAACGAAAATGATTTTGTGCCGGAAGCGACGTCTTATAAGATGACTGAGCCCACATAATATAATGAAACACTTGTATCTTTATCCTCTTTCTCTTCAGGGCTCCCAGGTCGGCAGACTCCTTAAGCACTTACCGAAATCGCTTCACTCGACTTCAGTCAAATGGATATTTTTAGAAGCGCTTGGGTTGCGTTTACTTTCTCGTTCCTCGGAAATGATCGCGGACATTCGTTCAACTTCGGCCATTGAGCCAGACATCTCCCCTCGTATCCCCGCCCTTTATGTCGATTATCTTAGATTATATTAGTTTAGGTAATTTAAGGGAAGTGAAGAATGTTTGGTCAACGCTTAATATCTAGGTCTTTCGCGCTGGTGAGGGGTGACATGATGTGTGGAGTAGTGCTGGAATGGCGGGGGAAACGGGATATCCCCGAGTAAGCCCGCTGGCTAACGGCATAGTCCGGCACGATTCCCACTAGCGAAAATCCGGAGACCGAATCCGCCTGGAATCGAACTCGGATCGCCTTGGTAGATGTCGAGTGCTCCAGCCACTGCAGCAACCGCTGTCCCGGTTGGTTTAAGTCAGTTTAGGTTCGTTTCAAACGTTAAAAAGTACTGTGCGCTGAATCGTAAGACGGCTTTGTTAGGTTAGGGAACTACAATGAAAATGTACGTACGCGGCGCTGCCTTTCCGCTCAGTCGCCGAGGATGATGGAATATTTCCGAGGAGAGAGAGACTCAGACGCTAGAGGGAAATTTTCCACGGCAGTGTCAGGCGTGTCGTGCTCGAAGGCGACGGAGGAAAGTGTCGTCGTGTTTGTCGCAGCCGGCGCCGCCATAGAGACGTCCTCGCCGCGGGACACCCCGGGCTGGTTATTAGCGCCTCGCCCCTCAGAGGCGCCGGCGCCTAGCGGGGCCCGCGGGGGGGCTGACGTCAACGCCGCCTCGCCGTCCTAGATACGAGTGTCCCTAGCGTTGCCAGGCGCTTGTCGCTGAAACCTGCTCCGTGCAGACGTGCGAGTGAAGCTCTTCAACGACCACTGCAGCACTTACCAGCTGTATCGGGAGTACACACTTGACACTAGCAACATACAGCATGACATTCATGGGCTCTATGTCTGATGTACGAACTCGTCACGTCTACGAACTTTTTTTGTTTCCTTCTTCTCACTTCGTTCAGTGCCGTGATGGATGGGAAATAAGATGGCCGTCATGGAGGTGGTGAGACGATGTTACGGCCCTTTAACAACGAGGTCTTAAGAACCAATGAGGGTGAAGTGAGGTGAAGAGACGAGTTTTAGGCTCGATGGCCAGCACGCCCTCCTTCCACCCGCATTGAAACTGTACTCGGACGAGTAAATCAATACACGGCACATATCTTCTTCTTTTCTTGCGACTCCTCTTGATGAATTTGTGCCTGGGCAAGCATAATTACTAAACACGGCTTTCTGCTGGTATTCCATTTAAAACTTGCCCTCCTCGCCAATCAGTGCTCGCCCAAACCCAGTTTTAATAAGGCCTTTACCCAGGCGGCACATTATGGGTCATCAGAACCTAATATTTCTAGCACCTTTACTGCCTTTTACTCCTGCTCCAGTTGTCTTAGCCACTTGACGAAATCTTCGAGTCGTATCCCAATCAAAAATGTCTCTGTTTGCCAGTATAGCTATCAGGTCTACAATAACTATCTCGTAGTCTTGTAGTTGTGCCGTGAATTCCTCTCTGATGTCTTCGGTCTTGGGGCATTCCAATACTACGTGCTCCATCGTGTCGTCTGTCCCAAAAAAACATCACACAAAGGTGAATCCACTAATTGCATACCGTACAACTTAGCCTTGAAGTTGCCATGTACTGTCATGAGTTGTGCACTGTAGTGGTTTACTGTTATCCAGTTTCGCTTCATCCTTGTCTTCAACTTCAGGAAAAACCTCGAACGTAATTTTCACCTTTTCTGAAGTTTCCCAAGTTGACTGCCACCTTAGCAAGGTTTGTTCTCTAGCAATTTTCATGTTTAATGATGAAGCGAGGAGAAAGGACAACACAACAGCCATGCCCGAGCCACAGAATATTTATGATTACAGAAGTGAAATAGCCGGTAGGCCAGCGAACTCAGTCGCACACTCAGCAAAATGGCTTTCCTGGCCAGAAACATGGTGGAATCACCTACTGCCTATCAGCGTAAGGCAGCTGCTCTGATAACCGGCAGCCAGTCCAAAAGGAAATCTGCAGTAACAAGCAGGAGCCAAACATACTCGGGGCTGGTATCAACAGTCTCGGACAGCCAATAAGCGACGAAGTTCGCCCGTATCAAAGGAGCCGCCATGTCATTTCACGTCTGTATTACTATTTAGTCTGTGCCCGAACCAGGATGTGAACCTCCTGTACCGTAGACCGACGCCTAAGCGACTAGTCTACGAAGGCCGGCTGGCCGTCGTGGAAATATGTAGACCATTGAAATAACTTCGTCAAATTTAATATGCCCGCTGGTTGGAAGAATGATACATGAGGCACCGGTAGAAACAAATATGCGGTGTGTAAGGTTTGTGGAGACGATAAAGGGAATTCGTAGACCATAGCATTTATACTTTCATGTTACTGCAATCATCAACCAGTAGAGTAATCTTACACGGCATTGGCTCGACAGTATACTTGCTCCTACCAGGCTAATTATTCCACATATAGCTCACAGTTATATAAAGTCATTGCTAGCATCGCTTCTCTTAGTACACTTCCATGCTTGGCCTTTCTTTACTTTCGAGGATTATTCTACCAGCGTTCTTGGCGGTGCCCGTATATCCCCAGAGCCGATAATTTTTTAATTTCTATATAACTGAGAGTTTTTGACATTCTAGCTTTTATGTCGTGCATATATTCATGTATAGGTAGTTCGGGATAATGTGAGTTCTAAAAGTTTGACCTTTGAAAAATATCACTAGCCGTTACTGCTTATAATTCAACATTAACTATTTTTACCTTACTGCGTGTAAGGTTGGCAGCGAAATTACGCAATATAGTTCCGTGTAGTTTTCTATTTATGTACAACAATACGGAAACAAAATAAACCGAAACTGACATAATTGTATTTTACGCAATAATTAAATTTTTTATCAAACTATCGATTAATACTGACTGCACAATTTATTATACAAGCACAAACATAAAGGGACGTGTCCATGGAGGTTAAGACATTTCCTGTCGTTATAGGTTACACGCGGAATGATACGAATTGTCTGATAATATAACTTAACGCAGGTCTTTTTTCGTAGCTCACTTTATACCGAACCACCAAAAGGAATAACTACGCAATGTATAGAGAAAGTACCCGAGGGCCGTACATCGCAGCCAGTGTGAAGATACAAGATTGGGCGCCCCTAGGTTTCTGCCTGCTCTGAAGGATGGGATGTAATGAAACCATACAATGAAGATGAGGTGAGAGGGTTTCATGGCCCTGTGGCAAAGAGGTCTTAAGAGAAGTCCTCTACCGGCGCATGGACGGCGTTGCAGCGTGTCACGCGCATACATTTTTACTCGAAACCGCTTAACTTATTCATATCATGTTTACTTACGAAAAGAACACACACTTGAAACTATGCTTCTATTTTTCTAAAAATGCAGCACGCTTGTTAGAAACATGATATTTGAACCTCTCAAAATGGCTAAAAACGTGTTTTTTTTAGACTGTTGTAACTCCGAAAATATTACCTGAATTCGTAAAGTGCAAAACGAGAGACATGCGTTGGTCTTTACTTCAAACTATTAGAAAATTAAATATTGGGGCCACCGCTTAAAGTCCCATAGTAAAAAGACTACAACGGAAACCTTGCACGCCAGTTTTGCGCGCTACGAATAGAGGCGATATACTTCTCGTCAAGCGAGGGACACTGGCTCTTATCGCTACGATGTTACCGCGCGTCAAAGGTGGAAATTTGACACCGCGAAGGACTTTTCTTAAGAGCCGATGAGGGTCAAATAGGATGAAGTGAAAACACAACAACGTGCGCAAGCCAGGATTTGAAACCAGGACCTCTCTCATCGTATATTGGCATCTAACATACTATGATACTGAGGCCGGCCCCTACAATGGAGCAGAGCCGGAATGAAGGGGCGGTGAAAACGCAAGATCCCTTGGAAAACTCAACGAACAATAACGGTAATAACATCCAGCACAAACTTTAGGAAAGAAATTAGTTTTGGTAAACTTCTACATAGCGAATACAAATATACCCTGCAGTGATTGTGTCAGAAATATAAGCACAGTTCTTAGAACAGAGCACTTTATACCAACTACAAAACACCTTCGCCAATATTGGGTTTGTTCCTATAACAAACTAACTGCTGGTGTTGCTTTGCTGAGAGGCAAATCTACTCTGTAGAAGAGAATAGTGCTCTGTTGTTGAAAATATGTGTCGGGTGTGACAAATAAGGTTTGCCCTTTGAGAGTCAATGTTTTATTTTATTTATGTAAGGCGATAATGTTTTGTTTATATCTCATGGTTATGTATCTTTCTAAATTTTGTTTTATCTATGTCTGGCAGCTTTGTCTATACCACGGTCGTAGAAGAACAGGTCTGGACACTCGCCTATCTAACAATGTATTTTGCTTGAGCCCCTTGTTGTTTGGCTGTAGTTCGTCAAGTTACCGAGATTGTCGTACTTTTTGCCGCTGTTTTCCGGGCGGTCGGATTCAAACTCCGACCACTTTTTTCCATTGTTAAGTTTATAAAGTAAATAAAGATTGCTGGAGCCTTTTTTTTTCTTTTTTTAATTTGTGAGCGAAGAAAGTATTTCATAAGTTGATAAAAAATACGTTTTGATAAATTGTTTATCTTAGCGGAAAGGAAGTGGGCGGAGTTTAGTCCGACCGCCGTAACATCAGCGCCAATAAAACACAATATTTTCGGTAACTTGGTGAACTACAGCCAAACAACAAGGGGGTCAAGTTTCCAGGCAAGTGTCCAGACCTGTTCTTCTACGGCCGTGGTCTATGCCGAGAGTTAATATGGAAAAGGAAGAAAAATATGTTTTGGAAATGGAGTAACTTGGTTAACCTCGTTGTTGTATTGGCTGGATTAAAAGAAATAGTAATTGTTTAAAATGATTTTCTTTTTTTTTTTTTTTTTTTTTTTCATCGTCAAGTGTTGCAGGGAAATTGGACGTTGGAAGGCGCATTTACATCAGTTAAGTGACATGTAAAGTTTAATCAATCTTACACTAAAACCCAGACTTCAGCCTCTCACTTACATAACAAACGTATTAGCCTACATTTATTTTACTCATGGATATCCTGACAGAGGGTGTCGTCTTTATGCTTGACGGGACTGAGTTACTGCCGTGGCTATTTTAATTTCAAATTATTTATACATGCAGTGGAAAGGTTTTCAGTTATTATTTTTTATTCAAGACGTTTCACGGGTTACAGAAATAGTCTTGATCGATACCACAACTGTTATTGGTTTGCCATTTCATCTACTTTTCGCATTCTGGTATACAGTCCCGACAATTAAACCTTGCCGACGTCCAAATAAAACAAAGAACTATGGCTCTACAACATCACTTTCAGCACAATGTTTATACATGGGTAACTTACAATAGCGGACTTGTTTCAAGCCATTCTCATTAAAAATCTCTCCAATACTCTTCTTACTAATTGAATTAATTTAAGCTGACTAACAAAACCTAAACGCAAATACCTGGCTTATCCGTTATCCAGGATTCCAATATACAGCATCGTGGTCGTACGTGGGCCTAATGAGGCAGCCAGACTTCAACACAACTGAACAAGAAAGAGTCAGTGGTATGCAGTCGAATATTCGTAGGGAAGACTTCCGTCTATTTCCATTGTTCTGCATTTAGAATGGACAGCATTTTGCATGTTTTATTTTCTATCCGTATTGAAATATTAATAAAACACTTAAAATTTTAGTGCGGTTTCTCGCTGTCACAACGATTTTTATGGAGTACAAACACATATATATTTTTACGGCGTAAGTATAAACAGAGCAAAATGAAACGAAAGTCCAGAGATTTTCCAGAGGAAGACATTGTTTGGCATTATTTCGTTGGAACACGTGGCTTAAGAATTTTGGACCTGTCGCGCAGAAATTTTCGGATAGTAAAATTATTTTAAAATAAAAAGGCGAATATTTTTTAAATTTGGTTTTATAGAGGCCTTGGTATTACTATATTAAAATGATAAAAATTACAGTTTTCCATTTTTTTTTTAGATTTTGTGGTTTTAAATCTTTGTTTTTCTAAAAACGGTTTCTAATTCTTTACTCGAAAGTAAATCATACTACAGCAGAGTGCTACGTAAATAAACGTGCACTGATAAAATATCTACTCGGCAAAAAAAAATCGAATTTTGATGAGTAGTTCAGATTTTATTGACAATAGAGTATTCCAATCGTTCGCTCGACATCGTACCTTTCACCTACCCCTTAACTCAGTAATTTCGTAACATTCCGTTACCAACAGAGTAATGACGACAAAGCTGATGTTTGTACGAAACCAGCTGAATACTCCCAGCCCGCAGTCCGCATTGACGTCATAGGGCAAGGTGTTTGTTGACTACTTCACTTTGTCACTGGTGATTGACGCAGACGTCGACAGAGATGCACGGCGTAGAACTGTTTCGTATCAGCTCATCTTATGCCATTGTAATTCACACAGATTACAATTCCTCTGAAGTGGCTGTAACATTTTCGCTGCTCATAGCTTTGGTATAGCTAAGTTTATCAAAATTAATAGTACAGTTACTCTGATTAGAAGTTATTACAGTTCCAATATGAAACCCCAAAATACCATACGTATTAAGAAAATGAACGTAGCCATTCTATACCGAGGAAGGTGGTGCAGTGAAAACATTACATTAGCATTCGAGAGAAACCGGTATTCGAACCCGGGTTCTCTCGAATGCTAGTTTTCCTTTCGTTTCCTAAACCACTCCAGGCAAATTGTGGGATGGTTTCCTAAGGGTGCGCCAACCTGCGTATCAGAGGCTCAGACCTAACGGAGCGGTACGGACAACTTTGAAGTGCGCATCAAATGCCGCTGAACTATCGTGCAAGATTCCCGCCAATCCATTTTTACTATGGGACTTTAAGCGGTGACCATATAATTTTACTGGTAGAACATAGTAGTAGTCAGTACGCGTTTCTGTCCGTGTATCACCTGGAGCAGGTTAGTGCTTTTGGAAGTAGACCAACGTCAGTTGGAACATGCCGTTATGTTGCAGGTGTTAGAAACAGTATATTTTTAAACAGCACGGTGTCTTAACAACGACATTCCATTCTTGTCCTAAGTATGATTTTTTTTTTTACAATGGCACCATTGCCAAATGTGGAAAAGTTTCGTAAAAAAATGTTTTAACGAACACACTGCAAGTGTTAGGCGGCGCCCTTAATACAGGACTTGGTTACATGCTTTCCCGTTACCTGTCTATCTGCCCTATAAGTATAACTATAAGTTACACTTTTAATGATCTTGCTGTCGACGACATTACAAGCAAGCTTGTATCCTACATAACCAAACCAAAATACGCTATTAAGGCCATGCCTGGTAGTTTTGCAGTGATTTCGAAAATAATTTTTCCAAAATGAACTAATATCTCTATCACAAAATCGCTACATTGTTTTGTCACTAATACATCAAAGTTTCTATCTGAATTTTTCCGTTGCAATGAACACAATGGATCTTTAGATTCTTGCACCCAAAGTATCACATATTTTAGCATGAAAATGAGCCAAAATGGCACAAAATATATTTTTTTACTGGCAAACGACTCATTTTTTTTAAAGCCTACATATAATTGTGCATAGTATGACTTCACATGCTCTCAATTTTTTTCAACCCATTTGGTTGAAAACTTTTTGAGTTTTTTGCACCAACGTGAAAAAAACTACCGGGCATGGCCTTAAGGGCGGGGTTCACCTCAGTTTTCAACGTCTTTCATAATTTTATATTTGTACCAAATATTTTTTCTTATTTTGGACATAAATTGTGACTAAATATTCATCTTAGAAAATTGTTGTATCTCTCATAGTTTTCGCACAATGAGTCGTAAACGTCAAAATTTGCACTTTACGGTTTTATGTGCGCCACTAAAACCAACTGACATACCAAACCGACAAAAATTCACAGTGTATAACAATGTCGTAGTCTATGATTTGACATATATAAAAACAAAAATATATAAATTTTTGTATTTTTTAAAAACAATTTTAAATTTTTAAATTTTCATTTCTAAATTCAGATTTTTTTTATTAAATACAGATTTTTTTTGTTTTTATATATGTAAAATCATAGACTACAACATTGTTATACACTTAATTTTTTCGGTTTGGTATGTCGGTTTTAGTGGCGTACATAAAACCGTAAAGTGCAAATTTTGACGTTTACGACTCATTGTGCGAAAACTATGAGAGATACAACAATTTTCTAAGAGGAATATTTAGTCACAATTTATGTCTAAAATAAGAAAAAATATATCTGGTACAAATATAAAAATAAAAAAGACGGTGAAAACTGAGGTGAACCGCGCCATTAAAAACCCCTACTGATATGAGGGCCCACATTTCCTGTTTCCCTGAGTCCGGGCGTAGTACCTATTGTTATATTATGCCAACCCCATTACTTTTATGCATGTCAGACTTTAGCGGCTATTGTTAAGTCTCGGATTCAGTTGCCATATTGAACTGTATTATTTTTCGCTTTTTTGGAATTCTAAGAAGGAAAATGCTAAATATACGATTATACCTCAAACTCTATGTACATTTCGCTACAGTACAGACCTTGTGATTTAGCTGTTAACGTATAATTGCACCGCACTGTGTGTGGAAAATATTTTTATATTTATAATTTGCCCGACAAATTGCGACGTAACACGTTACCTAGTACATTACTAGCTCTATTGCCATGCTTGTATTGTGTAGCTCAAGGTAGAGAGAATTTGCGGTATAGTCGCTGATTTAACATTTGCCACCTCAGAATTCCAGAAAAGCGAAAAATAATAAAATTCAATATGGTGACTGAAACCGAGCCTTAACACAGTATGTTCTTTGTTCATGGGCTTGAGTCGGGTCGCGTGCTGCTTAATTTGACAACGCTTCGACAGCCGTTACAACAAAAACAGGTCCACACCTGAGACCGTAGTCTGGTCTTGTCTCTGACCTGAATATAGAAGTTGTAACAGCTGTCGAAAAGCTGTCAAAAAAGCAACATGTGACGCGGCTCTATCCCAGAAGCCAAGAACATACCATTAAATTTGTTAAAACTTTTATGTAGTTTTAAATTGGTTTGTAATGTCGATTGCTTCAAAATTGACTTTCCTACTTTTATTGTTGTTATATACTTGTTTTCGCTGTATGGCTGTCTTCGAATAAAACTTATTATCTGTAATCCACTTTTCTTCCGTAATTCAATCATATACGTTACTAATACTAAGAAAGCGTGTTACTGAAATTTTCGAGGAATTAGAACATGTTTTGAGTCATCCGTAATATTCACCAGTTGCTGAAGTGTCACAGAATGCATTCCTGGACGGCTTGTAACCAGAGGAAGAGGCATACCATAACGCATGCTGTGTGCTAACCTAGAAGAGAGAAACGAACTAAATGTACTGCACAAAAAGAGTTCCAGATAAACTGGTTTTGGATACAATCTTATGAATCGCATATTTTTGGGTCAACACCACGGCCGTAGAAGACAGGTCTGGACACTCGCCTGGATATTTGACCCCCTTGTTGTTTGGCTGTAGTTCACCAAGTTACTGAGAATATAGTGTTTTGTTGGCGCTGCTGTAAGGGCGGCCGGACTAAACTCCGCCCACTTCCTTTCTGCTAAGATAAACCATTTATCAAAACGTATTTTGTTATCAATGTATGAAATACTTCCTTCGTTCACAAATTTAAGAAAAGGCTCCAGCAATCTTCATTTACTTTATAAATTTAACAATGGAAAAAAGTGGACGGAGTTTGAGTCCGACCGCCCGGAAAACAGCGCCAAAATGTACGGCACTCTCGGTAACTTGACGAACTACAGCCAAACAACAAGGGGGTCAAGCAAAATACATTGTTAGATAGGCGAGTGTCCAGACCTGTTCTTCTACGACCGTGGTCAACACACATTGTACTTTACACACCAGTTCCAACCCAGCGCAGCCAGTTGAAATGTGTTTGACCTACCCGAACAATACGCGGGTTGTACAAAACAGTTTATAATGGTATGTATTAGTCCCCTTCAAAATACAACCAAACATGAAAATGCAGACTTTCAGCTCGTTTAATAGAAAATGAAAATAATATCGACTGGAATTAAGTTAAAAAAAACAGATTTTCTTTTCAAACGGTCAATTTAAAATAGGTTGCAACGACCATAATTAATTGCTGTCATGGACAATCGATCAAAGTCACTTCATGTTCTTATTTGTATGGTTTAGTTTTTCGAGCGACTTGTCCAATTATAGACTAGTTGATGAAGGTGGATGTGGTGACATGGGCAAATAAGTAGGGGGAGAATGGGCGTTTTGACCCCACAGGGAGCAAAACCGGCCTAACCTGCATATGGTTAACATGCGCGCCCCCTCCCCTTGGTGGTGCAAGGCCTCTGATTGGCCAAGACGTTGTCTAGGGGGGCGTGTCCTGAGCTGTGATTGGTTGTAGGGGTCTTTTGGTACGAATAGTACCTAAGTGCCATGAGGTCTGTGATTGGCTGAGAGCTTAAGCCCCGCCCT
>PNEQ01103672.1:0-28983 GCA_003012365.1 Medauroidea extradentata | reverse complement strand
GGTAGAGGATGGGGGCTTCAAATACCTTCGACAGATCAGTGTAATGCACAGCGGGGTTGCCTACGCTGAGTTTTCATTGCGCTCCCCTACGAAGACGGTACATTTCCGCCTACGGGTTTATAGTTAAAAAGTGCTTGTTTTGGCTCGTACTACCTGCCCTCAAGCGTTGTATCATGAATTAATATACATCCTGTATATAGTTTGATAAAAAAATTAATAATTACATCAAGTACAATTGTGTCGATTTCAGTTGACTTTGTTCCAGTATTGTTGTATTTAAATACGAAAATACACGGAACTATATTGCGTAATTTCTCTGCCAACCATACAATATGTAAGGGGACTATAATTAGTGTTACATTATTGAATTATGTGCAGTAACAGCCAGTGTTATTTTTCATAAGATTAAATTTTTAGTGCTCACTTTATCCGAAACTACCTATAAAGATATCAAATTCCATATACTTTAAACAGAATCCGACTTTCTCATGTAAGAATCGTGCCGGACAATTCGTTGGTTGGATGGGTTTTATAATGTTCCTCCGTTTCCCCTGCCCTTTCATTTCCACGCTTCTTATCACACTCATCATAAACACGATATTTCTTACTTTCCAACAACTGTCAGATTGAAGTAATTTACTATATAACAATGTAAAATTGTTTAGCAGACTAACATTTAGAGCAAGAAATGACAAAAAAAAATTATACGCGTACAGGAATGTTTGTAGCGGATAAAATACTGGAATTTAAAGATTATCGTACGCAATCACCCTTAAGAATACTAAAAAAATTGTTAGACTGATTGCAGCCTAAATATATGTTAAAAGTTCAAAACTTATGTTTGTTCTAGCGCAAGATAAATAGAATTCACACTATAACAGAAAATTTCACTTTCTACTTAGAATTAAAAATGAGCTAAAAATTTAAATAAGTCAACACCGGGGTGAGACACCACCTTTAGGCCACGGGTCCCTATTTATGCTGTTCTTGAGAGTTTAAATTTTTAAATCCTTAAAATGAACAGATACAGCCAAACCGTTACATAGATATGTTGAAAAATCGTTTGTACTATGTAGCCTTATTTTTCCAGAACATAAGGTTCGGTAATTTTGTCTAGTTATTGACTTTAAGAAAAGTTATCTAAGTCGATAACTATTTATAGTACAAACAATTTCCAACATTTCTATGTAACGGTTTTGCGATATTTGCTTCCTTTCAGGATTTGAATGATAAAACTTTCTAAAACAGTGGCCTTAAGGACGCAGCCTAACGGAGAGCAAAGATAGTGATTTACATGTTAATTTACATTCGACATTGTTCAGTCAGTTTAAATTAATGATCCGCTTTCGGACGAAAACCATCCTCTGCATTGAGAAGATAAGAATATTGCTACAGGAATAAATATAAATGGGATAATGTTTTCGAGTGTTTTGTGATAGTGAAAACACGCACTTGTTCTTTGTTATCAGAGTATTTAATAATCATCCTAATAGATGGATGTAGGTTCAAGAGGAACTGTGCTTCATCGAATATGATTTAACAAGTAAATCCTTAGCTTTGCTCTTGCCAGGGCTCTGGGATAGGCAGTCAGTAATTGGCTGTTCTTAACTCTCAACGTCTTGGAGGATCTACCCGCAAATCATAGACGTGTAATGTCGCAGTAACCTTATCCTCATTGACACAGTCGAATGAACTACTTCTCTTCACAAATACACTCTGCAAATAGCCACGAAGCAGAGGTACAGATGTGAGAGTTATGCATTGATACAAAATGTTGCATAATTCTTTTCACCAAAAATCACCAGCTATACCTACCGACCGAAGCTCGGCGGTCTGAGGGCAGGTGGGCACATGAAGCTTCGACTAGAATCTCTTCACTAACGTAAATACAGATCAGCTCGTGTGATGAATACTGATGAGACGAGGGGAAGGAGGAGTTGGATTCAGCGCATTCGCAGTCTCGTCGCGTATTCGTGCCGCCCGACGTCCGTTCCGCGTTCCCCGATCAGCTCTCGGGTCGTCGGCTCCCGGCTGCTCGCCAATTAGCCGAAATACGGGTGGAAAACCGAACAGGTGTGTGTTCCCCCCTCCCCCCAGAGAAGGTTCGCCGACCTTCCTTTATTTACTCCCCCCCCCCCCCAACTGTACCACGGCCGATGCGACGTGCGGCACTGAATCGGGAATGAAGAAGTCTTCGCCTGCTGCCCAGAGACAACTCCGGAGTGATTCTGGGGCAGTGTTGCCAACTAGTTTGTAGCTACATAAACTACAAACCTTCCAAATGTATACTACTATTAAATATTTTAAACAAAATTATACTACGGCAGAAAATCGCGCCGTAGAAATGAGAAAACGTAGTAGTGAACACGAAATCACAGTACAAGTACATTATACACACTATTTAAGAAACAGTCATATTTTCTAAACAGCTACTCTGTACACTTTGCGAACAATGTAACAACGGAACTTTACTTCCCACATATGAAACTGGCGTTCGGCAACTATGCAATACGTATTGACGTGTCACTCGTAAAACAAAAACGATGCTCCAAATGCCAATGCGTCTCGGAAGTCGTAATCGGAAATAATCTGCTATGTCAGTTTTGCTATTGACTATTAATTTTTCTTACAATACTTCAGGTGAATTTCGTAGGTGCATGGATACTACAAATTTGTAAAACTTTACTGGAGCGAAATCACGCTACTTTTCTTGTAGTACAATGGGTTACTGTACTGCAGACTACCACAGACCAAAATCACGGGACGATGTCTTGCATCAGTGGACAAGCGCCAATTGCAGTAAAACATGCTAAAAACATCTTCAGATTTGAAACATATATAGTTATATATATATATATATTATAGTCCTATAAAGTCAATATTGATATCAACCGGATATAGAAATACAAGTAAAACTTAAATTAAACGTTAAAATTAACGGACTGTAAGTTGGTGAGGAGTGGGTATCCTGCAGATTCCAGATGTTACTGTAATATCATTGAAGTCGCAGGATACTACATATTCAGTCGATCAGAGCAGTAGAAGTTGCTCACATCCCTCCAACATCTACAAAAGAGCTAACGATCTGCTACGGCTCAACAGATTTTCTTGAATCATAGCTAAGAATCACTCTCGATCAAGTTACCTTTCAAACTAATAAAACTATATCAAAATCTGTTCATCCGTTTAGGAGCTATGATGCCACAGACAGACACACACTTTAAACTTATAACACTACTTAAAAATACTTTTTGTAGGACTGATTAAAAACTGAAGAATATTTTATTCATATGTTAGAAATAGAGTATAGTCTAGCGATGCATAACACCGTCTAATTCTGCTACAGTTGGCAACACTGTTCTGGAGGTCCTGCAGACACGCCCCCGCCCCTCATCTGCAGGACGACGGACACGTGACCAAGACGCAGAAGTACCTGGAAGAGAAGCTCCTAAGAGTCTTCACCTCTGTCGAGGAGAGGGGCCGCGGAAGACAGGTAGGCCGGGCCATATACGGCAGCTTGGCGCGCGCACCGTGTTCGGCCGATGTACTTTGGTCGGCGAGATGCGCCTCGTTGTTGGAAGCTGGCTGTGTTTTATCGCCGCCCTGAGAGGACCCACACACTCCATATGTGAGTAGACTCGACACCGCCGGGGCGAACACCGACGTTTCTTCGTCACCGGTTCTCCTCCTACTCCTTCAACCTTATTTTTTTCCCCCGACATCCAACGGTCATCGAGTCGAGCACCCGGTCTTCGGGACCTCCCTAGATAGGCTGCGTTTGTGTGTGTAAGGCAGAAGCAGTACGAGAGCCGTTGACCGACGTATACAATGTATTATCGCCTCTCCGAGCAAGCTTCTCAGCTGGCGTGCAGTGATTTACTATTATCCTTTTCCTATGGGACTTTAAGCGGTGACCACATTATTTTATTTGTGGGCAGTGTAGTTCAAAGTTTAAGGCTTGTTTCTGTAGCTGTGTTTTTCGAA
The DNA here is from genome assembly GCA_003012365.1 of Medauroidea extradentata. Lineage (NCBI taxonomy): Eukaryota > Metazoa > Arthropoda > Insecta > Phasmatodea > Phasmatidae > Medauroidea > Medauroidea extradentata. The sequence goes on along the minus strand of PNEQ01103672.1, from coordinate 24,999 downwards.
TACGGTTGTTCTTTTTCTAGATACGGCAGTCTGGAAAACACATTTTTGGCCATTTTAAGGGGCTCGATAATGATGTTTCTAATAAACATTCCTAATTTTTTTTAAATTATAGCGACAAAGTTTGAAGTGTGTTATTTTCGTAGACATACAATTACAACGCTCATTAAATAGTTTCGTTTAAAAAAAAAAAAAAAAAAAAGAATAGCCGTAACTCGCTGCAACACACTTGAAACGAAGATAAGAAGGCCTTGTAAGAGGCCATTCCAATGTTTCGTGCACATCTGTGCGACCAGCTTTAAACACATTAAAATCGAGGCTAATCTATCTTTATAACAACACGATTCTGCTTCTTATTAAATTCACAGTCATTCTTATTTGAACTGCGTTATACGAAGTCACTTGCAAGAAATGGTTGACTAACAAAATTTTACAAAATTTTTTTTTGTATCGCTTTCATAGTGTGACCATTTGTTATATCTGATTTTACTGAACGCTGCTCGAATGAGAACGGATGTATCTATAATATAAAAATGAATCGCAAAATGTGTTGGTAAGCGCATAACTCAACAACGCCTGGACCAATTTGGCCAATTCTTTTTTTTTAATGTTCGTTGAAGTTCAAAGATGGTTTTTACGGCGAGAAAAATTCGAATAATTGCCGAGAAAAAAAACCCTAAAAACAGTAGAGTCAGTTTGAGCTTTATTGCTATTGTTGTTTAAACAATGTAGGTATGTTCCTGTGATCGAGGCCTTAAGCATTCACTCAGGTATTGTATAAAGTTTCTGGTGTTGGAGGGGTGGGGTTACGGGTTCGTATCCCGTGCAAGACTTTGCGATGTTATTGAGTACGCTAGCTGTTAAATGCCGGGCAGCTGTTTTGCGGTGGAAGCCGCAGCCGGGCAGCTGTTTTATAGAGAAATAAAGATGAATTAAAAAAATAAGTTCTGCAATGAAAGTACGCTTAGCGCAGTGGACTGGACAAATCTGTTTGTATTTGATGTTTTAAAGATAAACAGTGAATATAGTATCACCATCAATTAACACGTAACTAAAATTTAGTTACTATTATATATAGTACACGCGGGCGAAGCCGCAAAGGGACAGCTAATGCTTTATGATATACAATATTCTTAGTATATAAATAGTTTTGTTGGTATTCCGACACGGGAACAGGCGACATATAACTGGCCATGTAAAAAACATGAATTTTCAAGAAAACAAACAAAAAAGAAAAGAAACATTTAGCGACTGTCCTTGAGACAATATAAACATTTGACAAAGAGGATGTAAAAAATATGAATATCGTTTAAAACAAATGCTTCGATCGGAGTTATTTTATTGAAAAAAATAAAGAAAGAAAGAAAACTGAATTTCTTAGATTACATCACGGTTAGTTCAGAGCCATTATAATTTCGTCAAATGCTAAACAAATACGAACATTGTTTTCAATAATTTTGTCTACATGCTTCCTGTCTTAACGATGACTATTGAAATCGAATTGTTATAATTAATAAACAAAAGTGTGTTTATTATTCTAATGCTTTATGATATACAATATTCTTAGTATATAAACAGTTTTGCTGGTATTCCGACATGGGAACAGGCGACATATAACTGGCCATGTAAAAAACACGGATTTCCAAGAAAACTAACACTTAGCGACTGCCCTTGAGATTTATTTATCGACATTAGTTATAACAATTCGGTTTCAATAGCAATCGATAAGACAGGACAACGTCTGTCGGGTCAGCTAGTATTTAATAAAATGATAATATAATTTTGATATGCGTAGTAATTGTATTGCTGTAAAGATAGTAAGAATAGCCTCGGCTTAAATTAAGTCTGTGAGGGTTGCGTAACTATGCCAGAAACACAAAACCTCGTAAGGTGGGACAGATGCGCGTCCTCAATTAGCTTTTTCCTCTGACTTTCCCCTGTTTACTTAGCTTATAAACTAGAATATACAACGGTCCAGAAACATAATCATAATAAGCACACCACGCGAATCATATATATATATATATATATATATATATATATATATATATATATATATATAGACACACACATACTCCTATCATTATAAATGAATCTTCCCAAATCAAAAATTATATTTCGAAAACACATTTAATATCATACATACCTAAAAAAACTACATTTAAAATTTTAAAATTAAAATTAATGTTGTTATTTTAATTATGACTTTATATAATATTTTTAACAGCTATCAATCAATTATTCGACTATGTACGGATTGTTTGAACTGCTGCTGTATATCGTTATCTTCGCTAAATGTACCATCTATAACTCCTTTATCTTTGTGTCAAGTAGATAAAATTCTGTCCTTGTTTTTTTTATACGTAGTACTACTTTCGCGCTTCACGGGAGCTGTGTTCCCTGCGGTTCCAGGCTCCGATAAGGGCGACACTGACACGTATATCAAGCGCCTTATCGTCACTAATGCACACTACTCTGAACGGACATGCAGTATTTTCGTCGTAATACTTTGCCCGTGAGATTCCAAACGCTGATTCTATAATTTAATGAAACCTTGTACTACAGAAAAGTCTAGTGCATGCCTCTAGAACAGATACTTTTGTATACGTTTATTACATTTTAAGATGTAGCAGTTCTAAAACATTATTTTTTGCTTTAAGTTCATGAAGGGTTTTAAAATACCATTACATGTTTTTTTAAGTACCATTACATTAATGTCTGGAAATTATTTTCCTATTGCTGGTAAACATACGTGGCGCAGGTACAATAGTTTCGTAAAAAAACGCCTATTTCAAACACACTTAAATGCAGCTTCAAACCTGTTAATTACGACCGCCTTAAAATTACACATTAAACAACTCATATTTTCGAGAGAGACACTCATCCGTTACCAAAATTGAATCTTACTTTGCAGACATACGTTCATTTCGGAAATGTTGGGGGCTGTGGCGGTCGAGGGGTCAGACCTCTCGCCTCCCACCACGGGGTCGGTCACCAGATTTTCGCATGTGGGATTCGTGCCGGACGATGACGCTGGTCGGCGGGTTTTCTCGGGGATCTCCCTATCCCCCCCCCCCCAATTCATTCCGGCACTGCTCCATACTCACCTCATGCCACTACTCATCAGCGCTGAAGACCTCGATCTTAAGCGCTGGCCAAAATCTCTCACTCTCTCGGAAATGTTGCTCGAAGCCAGACACTTGAACAAAACGGCCAGTGCTTCTAGTAAAGGACATATTTCTAGAGCGTTGCGTGCAGTAGTAATCTTGTTTAAATTTAAGACCAAGGTTCTGACATATTACGTTTAGGTAAAAAAAAAAATCGTTTGAAAAGAAGGCGCGGAGAGGGGGACGAATTTTCGCAGTGGCTAGAGCACTTGCCTCCAATCAATGCTATCCGAACTAGATTCCCGGCGGAGTCTATACGGATTCTCACACGTGGAAAACCTGTCGGTCAGCCGGATCTAAAGCGGATATTCCGCTTCCTCTGCCCTTCATTCCGACTATGCTCCATACCTTACATCACCCCTCACCAGTCCAGTCCTAGAGGTTAAGTGCTGACCAAAATCTCCTTACGTATGTATATAGGCTATTCGCTATAAAGTGACTCTTTCGAAACCTTAGTTAATGTTTCCTTTCACTCAATTTGTGTTTTCGCGCCACTTCTTAAGGCGCCCGCCTACTGGCTGTGTGTTTGTGTGAATTAGGCACGGCGCCAAGGGCGATGTTGACCGGCTCATCAGGTGCGGTATCGCCTCTACCGCAAGACACTGGAACGGCGTGCAGTGGTACCGTAGATCACTCGCCTGACATAAATTTTCAGTGGTGACCCCATCTTTTATATGGGCGGAAAGTTATATGTTTCCAGAGTAGTTCCACACGAATTCCGTGAGTTGTTTATCAGATATAACAAGTTGAAAAAGCTGTTTTTTTATAGCCACTTTGAGGGGCTCCGAATTGTTTTTTTTTTTTTTTTTTTTAAATTTACGTGATGTTTTGACACTAAGTTTCCGTCGTCGTTTGAAATGTGTTTTGTTTTCGTATATTGACAGAATGAGCACACGTGGAATAGTATCGTTAAAAAACGTATTTACGAAGACGCTGAAACGCATTTTCAGTAAGGTACCCGCCTGGGGGGACGTATTTTGCGTGTTCGAGGCCTAGAAGTGCGGAAGCGGTAAGGGCGACACAGCCCGCGCATCACGCCTCACCCTAACCTCTAGGCGCATGTCATTCAACTGGTGTGCAAGTCTTCTCGCCGGCCACTTGTCTCTATGAGACACTTAGCGATGAGCTTATCATTCTATGACGTAATATCAACAACGAAGGTGAATTGTATAGGCGGTTTGGGATAAAGTGAGCACTCAGAAAAGCCCTGCTAAAGTTCTGTTTTCAGCCACTTCATATCTCTCCGCGCGTAACGGCTAAGGACGGTAAATGTCAAAATTCTCTGGACACGTCACTTAATGTTTGCGCGTGTAAGATAAATTGTGTTGTCAGTATGAATCGATACAATTTATTTAAAAAAAGTGTATTAATTATATACAATTACATTATGTCAATTTCGGTTGAGTTTGTTTCAGTATTGTTGTATTTAAGCAGGAAAATACACGGAACTATATTACGTAATTTCGCTGCCAACCATACAAGCAGTATGGCAACTGTAGTTAATGTTAAATTATATGCAGTAACGGCTACTGAGATTTTTCAAAGGTTAAATTTTTAGTGTTTATTTATCCGGAATTACATGTATACCCTTTAAAGGATTCTTCACCAAGTTTTTCGCACTTGGAAAGAACCGCAAAAACACCCGTTGCCACAATTTTTTGGCCGCTAGAAAGTAGCATTTAATTATTATTGGTGACCCTGAAATGCGTATATAGACGTGTAACGTTCTTTAAATGCTATTCCTAAGCAGGTAACACTTAACACACCCTGGGGAGTTTTCGAAAAATCTTGTATCGGCCGAAGCTCTGCACACAAATCGGTGACCTAGGGAAGGGGACCCTCTTAATACAAACATAGTATCAGTAATAACCATTGTACAGATATCACAGTACTCCAAACTTAACTTTAGATTTTATTTGTTTCACAAATTTATCCACGTATAGTTCTGCAATGGGCCGGTTTGCAACAAATATGTGTTACATTGCATCAAATAATTTACATCTGCACGGAAAGAAATATAAAACAATTAAGTGATAACATTTGCCTTTAAGAATTAAATAAATCAAAGAACAACATTTGCCTTAAAGTTAACTACCTTAACATTAATTGCCTTAAAAAACTTGAATTACGTAAACAAAAAAAAATATATTACCAATATAAACATTAACAAGCATTAAAATTACAATCGTACAACGCTCCCCTGGTAATGATCAGGGGAAACCATCCCCAAAACACCACCAAGACAACGCAACCAAAACTGTCTCTACATAGACCTAGACAGATATTGGAATTTATCTCTCATAAAAAATAACATGAAATCTTTGCCTGAGGCAACCAGAAGAACAGACTTTATAAACAATATCAAAATTTATTAATCACTTGCAATTTTTAGTACAAATATATCACAATTATTATACTATCATTGTAACCATTAACTGTTAAGGTCATACAAAAAATATACCAATAATTTGAAAATAATTAAATTATGGCTTTTCATAAATGCCATACATAAAACAGAATAAAAATTTTAATTGGCCTCCAAATTTTAAACAGTACATATTACTCTCTGTAAACAGTCTATTTAACGTTTAATACATTGAATCTATGGTCGCACATGGACCAACCTCCAAGTAAAAAAACAGTAACATAATTCTAGCTGGAACTTAACTGAACTGTGGCACAAACAGCATTTCCACCCAGGAATACGATTCTGAAAACGTAAAGTCTCCTCTCTCTGAATTAAATCCATAGCCTCCGAGTCCGAGGGTCTCTCAACCAGAGCCACCTCCCTTCTCTATTTCCATGTCCAAAACTCCGCTATTTATTAAAAATAGTAACCAATCACGGTTCAGACACGATTACATCATTACAACAGTCCTGCCCTCTATGCCCCGCGCCATCTAATACGCTTGCAGCGCTATCTACTTTTAAGTGGCGCTATCTACAATAATCAACATTAGTGCCAACTTGCGAATTTTAAATCCTTGTCTTCAAACCTCTTCGATGACGTCATCCCCGATGACGTTTACAAGCAAACAATTCGTTCCTCTGCCAAGTTGCCTGCCCGTCCATCCGAGAACACACCAGCACAGCTCGTCGTCAACACCAGGTGGTGCATTTTACCCTCCGCGCACAGCAAAACGTTCAGATATATATATATTTCAAGGAAAACTCTCATATATATATATATATATATATATATATATATATATATATATATATATATATATATATATATATATATATGAGAGAGTTTTCCTTGAAATAGACGAAGGAGTGTCTCAACCGTTTCATTGAATTTCTAAGTCTTCTAAATACAGAGTGAAATGCATTTATTATAATTGTAATTATTATTATTATTACTTGCATGGCACTCTTCAGAAGTGCTGACTTTGCCGTGAACGGCATATACGTGTTTGTATAGAGTAAAAAACAGCAGCAGAGAATGAAGTAGGAACGTGTTTATTATGGACGGCGCCTTTTATGGCTGCTGCCATTCATAGGCTAGAGAAAAACTGAGCATCTAATGAGTTTTTTTATTGTTTATCAGCTTTAGTTACGAGTTTAACCAGTGAAGGCTCAAGGTTGGCTTGAAACTGCTCCGGTAATTGATTTTTATTCGTTTAATGCGGTAGCAGTAAACGAGGGACGTGCTCTCGTAGGATTTTATTGCGTATGTACAGTGAATAATAGCACGGCCTTGAATTTGGATAGCACTTACTGCTTAAGCAAGTACCCTTAAAAGCCTGAGGTAGAATCAGTAATCAGTTGGGACGGTATTTAATACGTTAATTTTTTTTGTCAATTTCAATTTCGTAACTTGACCGTTACTCCGCTGTGGCCGTTAATGGATAACATTTATTTATTATTTCTCTGATATTAGTTTAGGTACACGTATTGTATACTGCATGAGAAAAACTGGGATATAGAACCAGATTTGTAGTCATATCCTTATACTGTTAAACTTTCTCCTCACCCAGGTTTCTTTAGATGTGAAACACAGTTGGGAAAAAAACTGTAGGGCCTAGTAAGTTATCCCGTCAACGTTGCTGGAATGAAAACGTTTTCGACTGCTATAAGAATAATAAGCATACAACGTTTTTGTTAATATATTTCAATTTATAAACATTTAATTTGAAATGTGGTTTGCTTGGATTTTTTTTAGATCATCTAATATAACAAAAAATACATAGCTGTCCATGGAAGCTTGCTCAGAAAGACAGCATACGGTGCAGGGGCGTCATTTCAGGCTTTTATTTGGGGGATTTTTTTTCCGGCGACAGTGACCTTGTTGCATCTTTTTTATTAATTAAGCATGTGTAATTAGAAACTTTAATAATAAAACTTTAGTTTTATGTGCTTAAGTTAGCATTATTTAAATAACAAAATACAAAAAATTTATTTTATACCCTTAAAATTCTAAATCCAGGGGGGGGGGATTTTCCCCCTCCCTGAACTCCCAAATGATGCCCCTGATACGGTGTGCAGACCTTCGGCGGTAAGTAGAGCCTTCTTCTGTAGTAGAATCGTGTATTTTAGTTCCCATTTTAGGATGTAACTACCGTATCTGATAGGAATATTGCAGTGTAAATGTCTGAATTAAGGGGGTTCCCTAACTGCGTTTGGAATGCATTGCAGCAAGTCGCGAGTATTCATTTTTTGTCTGAACTACTCAACGCGCTTCAAAATTGTTCGTCTACGAAAAGAACACACCCGTCAATGTATGACGCCATAAGCTCAAAGATTCGGTACGCGTGTTTCAAATATGATTTTCGGGCCTCCCAAAATGGCTAAAAACTGCTTTTTCAAACTGCCGTATCTGGGATTGTAGAAATCAGAATCTAAAAACGCACAAATAGAAGCACGCGTTGGACTTTATACTATACTTCTCACATATAAAATGATATGGTCACCGCTTAAAGTCCCATAGGAAAATGAATACTAGTACAGATCTACGCGCCAGTTGAGTGGCTTGCACGTAGAGGTCAAACTACGTTACACACGTCGGCCGGCGGCGACCTCGCGCATTATCGATTTTCTGCCTCACACACACAAACGCAGTCTATATAGGGAACCGCCTTAAGGCACACTCTGTATAGTGACTTGCTGTACACATTGTGGGATGAGACGAGATGTACACACCAAACTAAAGCCGTGTCTCAACTCGCCCACAGTACTGAGCACTCTCTGACTATCTCAGTTGTTCGCCGTAAGTATGTAAGAACGAAATAACGAAGTCGTACACTCGCTCGGGCTCTCTCGTGCTCTCTGGCGTACGCCAACTTAATTACTACTGTGGTTTGAGGTTACTGAAGAAACGCGCGTAACACATTGCAAACATTTTCAATATTTATACATAAATAATTATTTCAAATGAACAGTTGATTATGGCGAGAAATTTTGTAGACATTTTTCGGCCCTAATAGACGTTTGAATACACAAAAAAAAAAAAAATTGACTGCACGTTAAATTCACCTGTAAACATCTACTCGCCGCTTGAAATCCAACGACTGCAAGTTATACATTGTTATTTGAACTGTCCTCAAGTGTGTTTAGTGTGTTTTTGACTTGTATTAAGAAAATTTACGCACTTGTTAATTTTGCATCGTTTGTTTACATAACCATGAGAGTTTTCCAATTGGATAGAGTGGTAATACGAAAGAATACTCTCCTTAAATTGAGATATGGCCTAAGCCTTTGCGGCCGAGTTTCTTTCGTCTGTGCGCAAGATTCTTGTACTTTGCACGTAGCACTTAAACCTAGTAGAAAGGATTGTCTTGGTTGAACAAGAAGGTGAATACGTATTTATATACAAACTTCATGAACGTACCGTACACAGTCTTGCTTGAATGTGCCTGTATGTTAAAAAATTCAGAAATATGAAAGCCCTTTCTGAAATATTTTTTTTACTATCTTCGTTAACAAGGATATTGAATTTTTCGTTTTATATTACAAATAATTCATTTACATACATGATAGAAGAAGATTAATAAATGTTATCGTGTCTGTACGACGGTACAGTTTGTATTCTACTCTCAAATAAACAATGTCAGGATAAATTAACGTAAATAAATGTGCCGAGTAAATAAACATAAACAAACGACTGGCACATGAAGGTGCATGAAAATTAGAACTGTCTCAAAACGATTCTAGCTGGAATGCAAGACCTTGCATGGACGCTACTCGCAGACAAGTCAGTCAGTCACTCGGTGCAAGTCGACTTGAACTAGATGGTGTACACTTTCTTCTTCAAAACAGATAACCGTGTGTACTGGTCTTTACTGTAGAAGAAGTATGGTTGCTTCTGTCTGACTATGCAGACCTTATTAGGAACATTTACCACAGGTATAAAATTGTCAGAATAGGATCAATTAAAATTTACACGAAAGTCGAATGTTAATTATTTGTAACACTGCGGAAAATTATTTTAATTTAATTTTTAACGCGTTAAAACTAATTAATTCAGTCATAATTATGGGGCAATATTAAAGGCGTATTTCCTGCCAATAATCGGCGAAGTTCGTCCGTATCAAATAAGCCGCAACGCCATTTCGCATCTGTATGACTATTTAGTCTGTGTCCGCTGGTGATATGCTCGGAATCACGCGCGTCCGCGACGCTCGTAAATGTAGAGAGAGAAAAAAAACTAGGCTGGGCGTCGTCGGTAGCTGTGCGATTGTACGGTTATGGAAAACTCGTTCTCCAAGAGACGGGATGGGGGAGGGGAGGGTGGAAGCAGTCTTACACAGGTAACCAGTTGTTTGTTTTGTCGTCTCGGCACTCGGCCAGACACAATGCTCTACATGGAACCGGCCGCCCGGAATCCATATGAGGTGCGGACCTCCATAGCAGCAGGGTTCCTAGGCTTCCAGGCGCCATAAATCACCCGCGGGGTGACCTCCCCACCCCTCTTTCCACCGCATATAAATTCACCAACCGCAAGACCTGAATACGCAAACAGGCGTACCACAGTTTCACTCGGCCTCTTGTACCTCTATGAGCGAATGAGCAGCAGTTCTACCAACTTGGCTCATATTCTGCTGGGTACGATGGAGTGTGAAGCAATTTAATGGGGATCTTTTCTGGCGCAGTGAAATTATAGCACCTTTTTTTTTTTAATTGCTGATTTGCGTATACTTAGAGGTATACGTCAATTTCGCGGATTCGTCTGGCAGCAGCCTAGCCTTGTCAGTTCTATACACCCACTGGCCACAATCGATTATCTATTGGCTTATAACCGTACAAGCAGGTAGCAAGAGATAGCACTTCGCATTATTTCCTTATTTACTACTGGCTTGCAGTAGTCAAACGCGTTTCGTAACAGCCGCCAGCAAGTCACAGACATGACAATGAAGTATACATAATTGGCGTTCAACCTGACCTGGAATGTATCTGCGAAATTTACGTACCTCTACCTATACTATAGACTACATAGTTTGCGAGATTTGTATAGTAGCGTCACAACTATCTGCAGTACAACAGAATGATGGTATTGCGTTTGGTGTAGACAGAACCGGTGGTTTTTAGTGAAAATAATTCTGCATCTCTTTCTTTCAGTGCCTCACGTGTACATCTGCAACTCTGCTTCATGGTTATTGGCAGGCCATATTTAAGCAGAGGCGTCGCTCATTTGACTGTGCCAATCAGAACGAGGTCATTGCGACACCATTTGATTTCCGGGTAGAACCTCGATACGTTGGCAGTTAAAAACAACCAATCACTGAACAAGAAGGAGAGCTGCAAGTGTCATCGTAAGAAACCGAAACAAGTTGGTGTAGAATTCTTATCACCGAAAATCATTGCCTCTGTATAGAGATTATTTTCTTTAAAAATAGCGTGGACTCACAAATGCGTGATGTTACTTTAAAATTTTTGGTGATTGGAGTTATAAAATTCGACGCCAGAAAACAAATTTTTGCAGTTTTCACTAAAAATTTCTTGAGGATTTTTTGAGTGGAATTCGATAAAAGTTGGCGTTATTGTAGAGGATTTTGTAAAGATGCTTAGCTAATTTCCGGCATTGGTGATCTACACTAGTGCATCGAAACACTCTCAAAATATAGTCTGTCTTAGTTAAGAATTTCAATTTTTGACAACTGTGTTCTGATTCCTTTTCACAGCTGTTGCCATGGAATAAGCAACATTTTCCTTTTCCATAAGTAATTTTAGCATAAATACACTCTGCTGGCCCTTAAATTGTGCATTACGTCAAAAGAAAATTATTTTTCTGTAGAAATTTGTGCACGTTATAGTTTTCAGAACTGTCAAAATTTAGAATACTATTATGAGGCAGACTATGGTGTCTCGGTGAAACATAGCCTAACGTGGTATTCAAAATATTAAATAGATATTAGAATTTTACACAAAGATAAACGACTCTCCAATTGCATGATAACATGAAATTCGTTTTCTGATTGGTGTAAAGAAAGTCTGTCTTCAAAAAGAAGTACGCATGTGACATCACAGAAAAAAGAAACACGATATTATTTTGCTTAGCTTTCGGATATGAATACAGCCACTATTTAATGGCGAAAAAATTTTGCACCAATGGTTTCAACGACTTATGTGGGCATCTGCAGCTCTGTTTCATGGTCAATGATTGGGTGTTTTAACTCTCTCTTGCTTTGGGGTTCTGCTGACAAATCACAGACGAGTGGTGTCACAATTAGCGTGATTTTCAAATCAGAATAATGACAGTAATGATGACTGGTGTTCTGCCCGAAGACACGAATAGAACCACGGGGGTTTATCGCGGGAAAACTGCACTTTTTGCTGGATTTAAATGTACGTTCAGCTTATCACAATACTACTGGCTTTAATTTGTACTTAGAGCTGTTGCCCTATTTGACTAAGCCGAAAAGAATCCCTCCATTGTAATATTTGATGACTGTTATTGGTCTGCAGACCACAACATTGTATCAGATGTATATCACCCAATCATACACGTCACAAGAAACTACAGTGGTTTCAAGGTTATTGTTACAAGTCGCAAAAATTACATGTGGGCAATTCTGTGAGCTCTTTGGGATAAGAGGTCTTATAATTGGAAATAAAAGAATTTAATTAAGTTCTTGATTTACTAGTTCACAAAACTTACAAAGATACACCAAACAGCAACCAACTATAACTTTCACAGCACCCTTATTATGCACACAATCACTACTGTGTCAAAGAAACGTTAATTAACTTTGACAATTAAAGCACAAAAATGTTTACCATTAATTAAAGACTAAAAATCGCAACAAAATTCAGTTGTTATATCAAATCAACAGTCTTTCAAATAGTGGCAAATGTACAATCGTAATAGTCAGAAATGATGATGCCTCACCATGTGCTGCGCAGCACCCCAAGTGCATCACTGTCTTCACCCTTGAGGTATTCACTTCGACTCCTGCCGCGCACCTCCAGTTTGTCTGTTTGGCCCATAGCAGCGTTCCTCTTGTTTCGTCCAATACTACTCCGAAGGTATGTGCCTGCAGCCTCACAGTAGACTCTGACGTAACCAAGATGTCTTCACCATTCTCTCTCCACAAGTGTAGCACCTTCTAGCAAGACCAATAGCGAACTCTGCCCAAATCCGTCGGTTCTGGGTTTTTATACCTCGCTAAACAGTGGGGGAATCACCGCATTTCAGGGGTCTAAAAATAGACATTACATCATGATTCTGACGTGACTTAAACCTCGTACGCCAGTCGCACAGGGTTCAAGGGCACTTGAAACAGGTGCTTGTGATGCAGTTCGGCGAGATTCCCATCACAAGGCTGTCCGGCTCGTGAGTCATGGGCTAGTCCATAAGGTGTTTCGACCCAGCCTCCAGCCAACCAGCCCGCAGAAACACAGCATGCAACAGTATGTTAGCGTAAAATTTTTTTCGCGTTATACCGTCCTTTCTACCCATAGGAAAAAGACTACAAGGAAAACCTTGCACGCCAGTTTGGCGCGCTGTGAATAGAGGCGATATGCTTCTCGTCGAGTTTGATGCTCTGGCTCTTATCGCTCCACTGTTCGCACGATTCAAAAGCGGAAATTTGAAACCGGTACGCATTCCTCTTAACCACCGAAATGAACACACACATACACTATTGGCTACAACAAGGCTGTGCAAAGGGAAACGTTTACTCCTAGCTCTCAAGACAGATCAGCTATCCCATTGGCGACATTCCACATTGACTTGAAGCGACTGGGACGAGAGCCCATAAATCGGATACAACAGCACTATAAACGGATCAGTCTTGCGAAACTACACGTGCTTTGAATCGGATTACCAAAAGTTTTGTCTAGAGAAAGCCCAAAGAAATGCCTTGACTACTTCCTTCGTATTCTCAAGCACGGAGATGGATGTTACGGTGACGATGATGCTGGGTGTTTTGCTCGAAGGCAGGTTTAGAATCACGAAGGACGCCGGGTGATGGAAACCACAACGTCCTCCGAGACCGACTAGGCAATATGGAGATGAGGGGACAACACATCACCCAGTCCTGAGAGGCAATCGTGAATGTTGACCTTCCCAGAATCGAACCCGGGACACCTTGACTCACCAACCACTGAACCAAGTGGTTGGATGCTATGTTATGGTTGGGAAGTGATATACTAGAGTGATGTGGGAAGAATTATGGTCCTGCATGAGTAGACCAGAGAACGGCACTGTTTTAGCGGTCCAGGCAATCATCTCTGTCGAATTATGAGGATCTTATTTCCTATACGGACGGCCTGCATCCTTAATTTACCGTGCCCCATTTCACACTACTCGGCGCGTCAGACTATGGTCAATGATTACGAAGAGGGAGTGCATTTTTACTCTAAATGGATGCAGCAACTGTTTATAAACGTATTTTGGGAAGTATTTTAGCCAACTATCTGAGGGAAATATGTAGGCTTACAGTAGCAGCGTCCTGTTCGCGCATGTTTGTGTGCATGAGTGTACGTGTAAAATCTTTTGAAGATGTGGACAGAATATTTTATACTTGGTACACACATAGTAAGCTAACTTTACTTTAGTGTAAATTTTTTAATGGCAGCCAAATATATATATATATATATATATATATATATATATATATATATATATATATATATATATGTTAATACAACAAGTCCGAGGAAATCATTTTTCCGAATTTCATCAAAATTGGTACACATACACTACTGCGTAAGGTGACGTAACTTTTATATATTTTGTCTACTATGCTGTGTTCATATTTTCGAAATGTCGGTCATGTGAACATTTTTTGATCACATGAGATATTTGAGGAACCAATTTTCAAAATTTCGCCTTACTCTACATTTACGAGCTACTTTTTGTATTTTGTTCATTCTGTGTTAATACTTTCAAAATTATGGTCCTTCGAACGTTATTGATAACGAGAAAATTCTTGAAGTACAATATTTCAACATTCTACCAAACTCAGTTCGCACTTACCACTAACGTAAGATGACATAACTTTAATGTTGTTTGAGCATGCTGTGTTACGTAATGTAGCTACGTCCTCTAATTTAAAATCTTTCACCATATGAATACATAATATGATGTTTATCGTAATTTTTTTTCTTTATTTGTCGTTGACTAATTCCTTATGGGATCCTTCATGTTTTGTTTTGGTTTATCGATGCGTTGACTACAGCCCACTCAGTTTGTTTTCTCTTTTTTCGTATATCGTTGTTTGTTTTTCTTTGTATCTTTCCAAGATTTCTGGGATGACATAATATTGCAGTGGCGTATGTCCAAAATTATACAGTTTGTCATTCTGTCCCATTGCAAGAAACATTCAAAGACATTATAGTGTCTTTGTTCAGACACGTCTGTCGTTTAAAAGCACAAGTCATAATAAGGTTATTGTAATACCATACGTCTGTGATTTACCAGTAAAAGCCCAAGCCGAGTGAGAGTCAAGGCCATGATTCATCATTTCTACTGCTTTTTGATAATTATTTTTAAAATCCTAAACGAGAGCCGATATTGAAAATCTATTGCACACGTTTGTATAAAACAGTGTATGCTATGTTAACAATTTTTTTTTCAAGAGAACGTACACTATGGTTTCAGGTAATTATGAAGTTAAGGAAATTTTTATTAATGAACTAATTAGCCAAATATGTATAATTGTTTGTCTAGAATAACTTACACTACATAGTAAAAGCAGTTTTTAAGAAAACTGTGTTATAGTTTTCCGAAATCTACTCCCGTTTAGGAATAAAAACAAATATTGTGGAAGTAATACAGATGCTATACAATCCTTGACCATGGAATAGAGCTGTTAATGTGCGCTTAAGGCATTGAAAGAAAATGTTGCGAAAATCTTCTCGCTACAAATCGTGGCTATGAATATTCCGTTGCTTAGACCGTCCACCAGTGCAGTTAGCCTCTTACTAGAGACGGGAAAAATTCGCGGGTTCAACGACAGGTAGGCTAGCCTTCAAGAATATATGTGTATTCAAGCAGACAACAGTTGTTCGTTGGCTGCTCGCTGACACTGTCAAATGGGCCCGTATTGAGCTACATTTTTATTACTGGCTCATCGACATCAAGGCGGTGTTAAAAAGCCAACGGCTAATTGTGGAATAGCACGAACTTACTGTTGCTGGAATTCTAGCTTCTGCCTGAAAGAAAACGCGAATTTTTCAGGTCTCTACCTCTTACCCATCTATCTGGGTGTTCCTGTCAGGTCGAAATACAGTTTAATAACAGACACCGAGCGACTTGTGCCCGCGACGTGGCCATGTACGTAGCAACGCAGCAAGAACTCGGGGTACGAACTCTCCGACGCCTGCGCCTTCTTGGGCGACGCAAGATTACTTGCCGAGTCCCTCGAGGTAAACGTGCACGCACCACATCCTCGTGAAACAAGACTACTGACATTACGAGCGTGAAGTGTTGTGTGGCAAGCGGTGATTAGCATAGTCGTCCGTGGAAACCATTACACTGGTAGGTACATGTATATTGCACATTCAGTAGCGTTTAACTGAAAAAAGGGGAGGGAGAGGAATCAAATTATCCAGTTAAGCACCACGGAATCCGCAGCACAAATACTACGTGCTCCAAGAGTATGGGCGCAGTCTACCGCAATTTTCATCGCCATTTTTTAATTCTTATTTGTACCAGATATTTATTTTCTTATTTTAGACACAAAATGTGACTAAATTTGGCTCTTATGAAATTTTTTTATCTCTCATAGTTTTCGCGTAGTGGCTTGTTAAAGTCATTTTTGAATGTTTCCGTTTTAACGACTACGCTAAAACCAACTGATATACCAAACTCAAAAAAAATCACAGTGGATGAAAACATTACATGCTACAATGACATGCTCATAAAATTAAAGAATAAAAATTATTTGTATTTTTAAAAAATGCTGAAACTAAAAATAAACATTTTAAAAAATTCAATAAATTTTTTGAAAATACAAATAATTTTTATTCTTTAATTTCATGAGCATGTCATTGTAGGCTGCAACGTCTTTATCCACTGTGATTTTTTGAGTTTGGTGTATCAGTTGGTTTTAGTGTAGTCGTTAAAACGGAAACATGCAAAATATGACTTTAACAAGCCACTACGCGAAAACTGTGAGAGATAAAAAAATTTCATAAGAGCCAAATTTAGTCACATTTTGTGTCTAAAATACGAAAAAAAATCTGGTACAAATACAAAATAAAATAATGATGACGAAAATTGCGGTAGACCGCGCCCTAAAGGAGGCATATAATCCCACTTGACTGATTTTTCCCTTTAATAATAATATTCAGTGGTGTAGCCTGGATTACAGCAAAAAAAAAAAAAAAAAAAAAGGATGGGGTGTTTGAGACCAAGCTCTCTAGTATCTACTTTTTAGCTATATTAATTGTTTACGCCTAAACGACAACAGATATAAAAAATTATGTCTGGCAGTTTTGCTTAAAATCGTCTTCTCCATGTTGGAAGATTTTTTCAAGACAGTAAATTGTATAGTTTTAGCTAATCATGTAACTAACGAAATTGTTGTCAATTTAATTTTAATAGAACCCGTATAATTTCTGGTTTAAACAAATAATTGCCACGTCAAAAACCATTTTAAACAAAACTGCCAGACAGATTTTTGACATCTGCTCTCATTTAAGCTTAAAAATAAATAAATAAATAATGATCGTAAAAACAGCACAAACTAAAAAGCATGGCCTTAACCTCAGAATATATAACAAACATTGAGAATCCCTTTAAAATGCGGGACCCGAGTTCGTACCCCGGGAAAATTCGAACTTCAAAGTGCGAATAGTGCTATTTTAGCAGTGTTTCGTAACGAAACATTGAATATTATATTAGTAAAAGTATTTTTAACCCCTTTTAATAAGATTTTTTAAAATTCCTTGTGTCTGATTGGGCGTTGAACCCCCCTCCCCAACCTTTCTGACTGCGCCTTGACAATAGTAATAATAATAATGTCATGGATAATAATTAAAAAAAATATATTATTATAGCGTTTTAGTACAGTAAAAATGCCTTCGCTATGACTCAAAATCTTTTCTTAACCTACGCATTACCTGACTACTACTGTTAATTCATAGTTATGAGTAATAGATGACTGATTCCATCGTCAATATTGGTCAGACGTTATGTACTTTACTAGACCACGATAATTATGAAATTTTATTGTGTGTTTCTTAACAACAAAACAATAAAAAAAAAATCATTAACTCCAACTCGACTTCAGATGCCTCGCCTTTATGGACGTTCAAATATAACTACAGATGTGCACATACTGTAAGGTACTGAAACAAAGTGGGGCAAAAATCTTTAAGCGAAGACCACGTGTCCCTAATCGTATGTAATGACGCTGAATCATTAGTTATCGCACGAAAACTAAACATTTGTGTGTACGTCTTGGAACGGAATCTAAAAGAACATTGCCTAAGGAATACTTGCGCACATGCTGAAAACATTTTTTTTTTTTAACGCTATAAAAGTACACACCTTATAATCAAAGTGTTGACTTTCTCAGAGTCTCCCTACGTCTGAATTAAGAAAAAAAACGTAAGTCTCCAAGATTAATTGTATGTGCCTAATTCTGAGAGCAATTAATCAAAACGAAAAAGTGGTAATTAGTTTTGCAGAGTAGTTATTAAAGACGTGCATAATTCATTTCCCCAGTAGCCGGCAGTGCCAGCTCCTAGTACGCGTGTTAATTGGGTTTGAAGACAGGAGCCCACATGTTTAATTTACATGCACGTTGAGTGAGTTATGAGTTGCAATTTAAATTTCGAAACTAATCTGCATAGCTGATTACACGATACAGGTGGCTCTGTAAAGCTGTGCTTGTCCCACTCACAGTTGAGCTGCGTCGCAGACGCCATTAAAGTTTACTGCGCAGCTGTTTCCGACGTTTAATTTTCATGAGCGTATTTGCATTCTTCAAGCCTGTACCTAGCACAGCATCCTTTAGGAAGGTTTTCTACTACGTAGGCGAAGATTTAAGGGCACCGCCTACCATACCACTGAAATACGTTGCAGTGAGTTCGTATAGGTGATTCGGGATAAAGTGAGCACTCAAAAAACCACACTGAAGTTCTATTTTCATCCAATTCGCGTCTTTCCGCGAGTAGCGACTAACAACGGGAAATATCTAACCACTCTGGACACTTCACTTGATCTTTGCGCGTGTAAGATAAACTGTGAAGTCGATAGGAACCTTTAAAGTTTGTTAAAAAAAAAGTTAATTAATTATATAAAATTCAGGTATGTCGATTTCAAATGATTTTATTTCAGTAGTGTTGCAATTAAATAGGAAAATACACGGAAATACATTCGAGTAATTTGCTGCCAACCATACAAGTAGTAAGACAACTAATGTTTATGTTAAATTAGTTAGTGATATTTTTCTAAGGTTAAATATTTAGTGCTCACTTTATCCCGGACGACCAATAAAGAGGTTTTTTTTACGAATCTATTACATATGAGTCCTTCGTGCTAACGTACTAAAAAAAACTCTTCGGACAAGGTTGGAATGTCGTTGCTACGATACCAATCACATTAAGAACACTTTTTTATGCCCTCTAATATATCTAAAAACGGCATTTTCCGACTGCCGTCAAAAGGTACTAACCGGAAGTATGTGAAACTCAGATTGCGATGTGCACTGAACTTTGCTACAGACTTTCCACCAAATAAAATTATGTGGCCACTGCTTTAAGTCACACAGTTAAAAATGTACTAGCGGGAATCTTACTCGCTGGTTCAGCGCTTGGCTCGTTAAGGCGGCGCAGCATTTGATGCGCGCTTCAAGGTCGACCTTACTGCTCCGTCGCTTCTGAGCCTTTACCACGCGCGGGTAGGCGGCGCCCTCCAGGTCGTTGAAAGGGTGACAAAACTTTGCGGCAGTTACAAATTTATTCGAAAACTACTCGAGTTGCGTAAGCGCTGTGTACTTAAAAATTGAATTAAAATAACGTTAGGCCTTCTTCACGTGTGTATACCCATTTCAGGGTTTCCATTTATCTCTAAAATTTATCTTCATGCCGCCGAAAATAGCGAAAATAGGTGTTTTTGTGTTTTTTTTGTATGAAAATCTTGGAGTAGAATATTTTGAAAGGTATATGCGTCTACAATACACCTTTACATATTATATTACGTCATAAAGTGCTAGGGTCACTACTGAATGTCTCCTAGAGCCGAGTTGTCGGCGAGAAGACTACACACTAGTTCAGTGACTTGCAGAGGCCGCGATGCCCTAATGGTCAGACCATCCACCTCCCACCAAGGCGATCCATCCGGCTGGGTCGGTCTCCGGATCTCCGCATGTGGGAATCGTGCCGGACGATGCCGTTGGTATGTGGGTTTTCTCAAGGATCTCCAGTTTCCCCCGCCACTTCATTCCAGCGCTGCTCCGTACTCGACTCATGTCACCCCTCACCAGCGCTGAAGACCTCGATATTAAGCGCTGACCAAAATCTCTCAATCACTCTCTCAGTGACGTGCACATAGAGGCTAGGTGAAAGGCGTGGTGAGCTTGCTGTTTAGTCCTTACCGCTTTCGCACTTCTAGGCCTCGAACACTCCAAACATGTTCATCCAGTCGGCCATCTTAAATGAAAACCTTAAAATTGTCACATAAAATCCTAGCTGACCCTCCACTGTACTACACTTTAGCTGTACTGTTACATTGTACTCAGGGATTTGAAAGTTCGCATTTTCTTTACAAGCTAGAATTATAAGAACTGTAAGCTCGTATCACTTCCGCAATTGGTTCTTGACTTAAGAGATGATGATATATCGCGAAAATGATTAGTGTCAACATACCCTTCAAAACGCAGTAGTTTCTTGCAACACATATGATTGGGTGATGTACGCTTGACCTGTAATACGGATCAAATATTACAATGACAAGATTCGTATTGGCACAGTTAAATAGGGCAACAGCTCCACGTACAAGCGAAAGCCAGTAATCTCCTGATAAGCTGAACGTGCGTTGAAATCCAGCAAACAGTCAAGTTTTCCCGCGATAAACCATCACCTCTAATGATGTTTTATCATGGGAAAACTTGACTATCTGCTGGGTTTCAGCGTACGTTCAGCCCACCAAAAGATTACTGGCTTTCACTTGTATGTGGAGCTGTTGCCCTACTTGACTGAGCCAATAAGAATATCGTTATTATAGCATTTGAAACCAGTTATTGGTCTGCAGACAGCTTCGTTGCGTCTAGATCAACCAACCATGCATGTTGCAGGAAACTCCAGCGTTTTCAAGGATATGTTGGAAGAAAATATTTTCTCGATATTCCATCATCTCTACTTGACGTTTCCTGGAGGGCGATCAACCAGCAATAAAGAAGCAACAATTGCAGCCCCAATGATTTGGTATCACTGTATCAGCAAGCAGCCAATGAACAGCTTCTGTTTACTTGAATACACATATATTCTTGGAGACTAGACTACAGGTCAGTAAACATGAGAATTTTTTTCTAGCGAACTTACCGGTGTATGCCTCAAAGAATCTTCTTTAGGTGGCAAGACTGCGTAGACAAGCAAAAATGTAGGGATGTCGATATCGAGGAAAAATACATATTTTAAATACTAAGCAATAGTTTTGAGAATCATATTTATCTCGACAAGTATCCTCTTTATATGCAACTGCAGTAAGTACCACTAAATTACAGTATAGGCCTACTGCATCAAGAATGAGGACCTATGCGCTATGCGTTACTTGTGTGACGAATTATTGTGGAAGTTAACTTTACGTTTTATAATTTTAAAGTAGATGTTAACTGAAGTTATCTACAGTCTAAACTTGTAAAAACAATTAGAAAAGTTTAAACATAAATTGACATTGAAAGTATCGGTAAAATATATCAGTTAAAAATATCTGTAATCACTGAAAAGTGTTTCGACGTTAACCATATAATTGTATCCATCTAAACAGACCGGTCGCACCAGTTCACCCAATTCAGACATGCATTTAACAAGAGGAACGTTTAATAGTTATGTTGTTTGAGTTTTGAGAAGTGGAGGAGTGAACAATATTAAAAATTTCTATGCCAAATGACAATTTAGCCACGCGAAACATATTAGTCACAGAAACAGTGTGGGGAAGTTCCAAAGACGAGGTACAAAGGGCGACGCAAATCCTGTACTCGTTCAGTACTATCCCGATTGTGTTCAGTTAATTAAACTCTTGCTTGAGGACTTGTGAACCAATAACAGAGATGCATGAAAACACCCACTGACGCCCGTACACCTTGTCAAGACGTATAACTAGCTACTCATCGGAGCAGCATCCAATAGCCAGTAGCAGAAGACAACTTTTATCAAGGAGTGCGAAGTCAGGCTTGCTGGTCGTTGAACCCGTGAATTTTCTGTGTCTCTAATAATGGGGAATACACAGAAAAATTATATACTTTGTTTAATACTTTTTAAGAAACATTTATGTGTGGCATCACAAGGTGTCTGCTACAATCATAGTAACTGTGTGTATCAAATGAGAAAATTTTGTTGCAAGAGTCCCGTTGCACTATTTAGCTTACTGTATGTATACTAAACACAGTAAGCAAATTTAAACAGGCAGTTATTGATTTAAGCGTTAAACTTATGTTATGACGTTAAACACGAAATTGTTTTTCTAAGTTCCATTCCAGTTTCGCAAGATATACTGCAGCCACGTGAATTTTTCGAGAAACTACTTATATTTTCAAACGTTGGTATGAAAAGTGATTAGTTGTCTACGAACAGGCGCTAGCATATGATAACACAAAACTTAATTAGTTCCACACTTACGGCTACAGAAAATGATTTATCGCAAAAGAAGTTAATCTTTGAAAATGTGTGATCTCCATTTTAAGTTATCGACGTAAATGCACTCCTATTTGATTATGTCATTGAGAATTATGGTACGCAGATACCCAAAGTTTCTTATTCGTCTACTTACAGTTGAACCCAGTAATGCAATTAGAGAACTGGAAATTTTACGTTATTTTCTGACAGCAAGGACTCCCAGTTACTGTGCACTTATCTGACTTCTGTTGGATGACAGTTTATGTGGCACTCATTAAAGACTTTTTTTTTTACCAATGACTGCAAAATTCCCGCTATCATTTAATGTGGGCATACAAAGAAATGAAGGTCAATAACGTCACACTACAAGCCTATCGCCAAATAAAGCGATATTTGTATGTCACAACATATAGGGCTTATCAGGGTTTGTATGGACGTACGAAATCGCCAGAAAATTTTACCGACTTGCAGAAACCGCTATATATAAAAAAAATCCAACAAACATACTGTAACAAATATACAATTCCGGACGAGGTATATTGTCTTATACAGAAATACGACAAAAAAATAAATACAAGAACAAAAAGAATACTATACAGTATTCCTCTTCCGGAATTGTATAGGCTAATATATTTGTTTATAACAGCTAATGCTGACTTTTTTTGTTTTATTGTAGGGTTTCGGTTACAAAAGCGTTCGTCCTAATTAACGGCTCAGTTGATAACACAAACCCATTACAAGAATTGATCAAATACCATATACAAGGCTCAACATACTGCAGTAATTCGAGGATTAAGATTTTTGCAAAACATTTTTTGGCGATTTTTTACTCAAAAGTTGGCCGATGTTCGAAGGAGGAGTATGTATAAGCTTGAAATACTCACAAGGCTGTGGTTGGTACAATGACTGAGGAGCTCGCCTCACACCAAGGTGATCCCGGATTTTCGCACAAGGGGAACGTGTCTGACGATGTCTTTGCTGGCAGATTTTCTTGGTGGTTTCCTCTTAATACCACCGATTGGAGTGTAAAGCTTCGACCGATTTAAATTTATTCGAAGACTGCTGAGCATGTATACGAGATGTTTGCTTAGGAATGTCATTCAAAGAAAGTTATACATGTGTATGCACATTCAGGTTATTTAGTAATGTTTAAAGCTTATTTCTTCGCGGCAGAATATATCGACGATGTTTTAACAATTATTCGTAAGAATCTTAAATTACCCTTAGGCAGGTAAAATACACATTCATCTTTAGTTTTATGTCTAAAATATCACCTCTGAATGTCTCACAGAGACATTCTGTCACCAGTTCAGTGACTTGCGTCTATAGGGTAGAATGATGTGTGATACAAGTGCTGTATCGCCCTCAGCTCTTTGGCACTTATAGACTTCGTAAGCGCCAAGTACTGTACGTTGACCCAGGTGGCTACCTATTGCACTGACAGAACTCTTTTCACTCACTCTAAATCCTCGTACATAGCACGGGGATTGTCTTCATACGTTTGGCAACACCGGTTGGAGGTGGCCGGATTGATGGAGGGGGTAAGAGGAGAGGATCGTGCGTGGCGCGGCGGGTGGCCGCGTGAGGAACCACTCACTGCACGGCTGCACGCGCCCAGCGCCGCGGGTGGTGTACGCGAGAACCACCGCACCTCCCCCACTCCCTTATTCATTTCTGAGGATGTTCTCGACATTAATTTGCAACGTGCCTCGGCCAGGGGTCGCGACCCCGGAACGCCCAAGCCGGCTCCGAACCACCGGACCGTAAATCATTCTCCAGGTATTAAGTTCGGGGCTCCCGCTAGCACATCTTTCCTCCTACGTCGTGAATGGAACGGTGTTTCTTACGTTGTAGTACTCACTGACGGATCAAGCTCTTTAGCTTGTACCATAGAGCACCGAAAATAATTCAGATACGTACTTCTATGTTACGTTGACGTTGCGGTCTTGTTTGGAAACGTTCTTAGGAGAGGAGCAAGGAGAAACGGCGTAGTCTATACAGTTTCGGCAGCAGTATAGTCTGTCACACGAAAAAGGACATTTTTTGGTTGTAAAAGTCATATCTAAATCAAATCCAACGTATTATTTTCGTGGAACGATGAAAGAGCTTACTCAATGAACGAAAGGCGTTGTTGACAACAAACGAAAGCCGAGAAACTGTGATGCGTAATATATGTGTCAGCATAACCGTCAGAAAAGTGTACTCATTCGTGAAATAGACTATATAAACTTTACCATTTGAAAGAAATTATTGAACCAGTTTAATATGAATACTTGTGTTTTGTGCACTAGATAGGCCTATTGTTTGTAGAACGTTTTAAATTGATTCTGTAGTCAAACTGGTTTCGCTCAACGCAAATTAGAATACCTTACTAATTTTCAAATTCATGGACAAAACACGCTCTTTATAGTTATGTTTATGTCCCATTTCCCCGCTGGCTCGGACGACGCCCTAGATGCATTATAAATAAAATATTTGTAAATGTATCGCTCCGATATATGAGAGTGTTAAATAAGTAGATATGGCCAAATTGTTTACCATACATCAACCGTGGCAATCTTATATATATATATATATTTATATATATATATCAGGGGCGTCGTAAACA